>VOQZ01000967.1:0-71110 GCA_008079305.1 Phytophthora palmivora
CTCTTTGCTGATCAACCGCTCCTTCAAATCTGTCATGCCTTCTTGCTCCTGTCGACACACAATCAATTTCGCCTGAAGCTGCTTCACGAGTTTAGTTGATGCATCCAATTGCCTGTGCAGGATTTCAGACTCAGCATTCTCACTTGCTCGTTGCTGCAGCTGTTGACCTCGCAAACGATGCATTCAGCATTCATTCCACGAGCACTCTCCTCCAGGAGCTCCAATTCTTCTCCAAGCGAGCAATCGTTGCTGACGCATCCTGCAACTCAAGCTCTTGTTGTTGAATGATTTCCTCCTGGCTTCGATGGCGTACGTCGAGTTGTTGTTCTGTCACTTCCATCATGGTTCGAGCTACGTTGTGAGCGTGTTCTTGTATTTCATGATCGCGCATCATATCCGTGAGTGTTTTCCGCAAACTTTGCATTTCAGCACGCATCAAGTCGTCAGCGATGAAGTCGCAATCGAGACTGCTTTGAGTAGCATCGCTGACTGGAGCTTCATCGGAAGTACTGACAGGATCGGTAGCGATCACTTCGTCTGCGATGACACCTGTTTGAGACTGTTGCTTCCCGGTACCAATGTCCAGCTTCATATCTCGGAGTTTGCAGGCCTCACATCGATTTGTTTCTAGCTGATGAATGTAGCTGTGCAGGTTCTCGATCTTGTTCTGCAACGTCGCCAGCAGAAGCTCGCCGTATTCAGCAGAAATCCCATCGCTATGGTTATTTACATGAGGGGAATTCTGAATTTTCTTGGCTCGAGAGCCGAAGCGCAAGGTTGACAGTGTTTCATCCAAATGCTCGACACTGGATGAGCATGTGAGTAATAAATGTGTTTTTGCATTACCGCCGAGAGACGTCTGCAGCAAACGCGTCAACTTGCTGTCTCTATAGGGAACGTGCTTGGTCTTCTCGTCAGTCAATGCATTAATCACGTTGCCTAGAGCAGAAAGAGACTACATTCATACCATGAAGAGTTTAGCATTGGTAGTCAAATGCAGGAGTCCAAAAAATAAACCTTACCCGATTGATATGCTTAGCCTCCTCCATTCGCACTCCAGTCGCGGCTGTCTTCTGGACCTTCTCCGAACCAGCTAAATCCACAATGCACATTTTACCTCTCACCTTGGTGCCACGTGCAAGATGCTTCTTGGTTAATGTTAAAATCAATACTGAATGGCTTCGACTCGAGCAGCGTTCATGAGTGTTGAACCTGTCGATCGCTGTGCGTTTCCCCTTGATAACACTGCCATGCCGTCTGCTACAGAGGAAATGGTGATTTCACTGACACCTTCAATACGAACATCGCGTTCTTTATCCTCTCGAAGACAAAGGGACCTCAAGCTACTAGGAAGGAGTAAATCGCGTAATTTTTCCTGGTATATCTCAACAAAACTTGCAGTGAGTGCCACATCGTATTCGGCAGGATTAATATGTTTCATGTCCTCGAAAATTGCCTCCATTGCACGTGGAATGAGCCCTCGAGTCTCAGGCGCTGATCCACCAGTGATGGTGTACGTTTTGCCACTACCCGTTTGACCGTAGGCAATGATAGTGCAGTTGTAACCAGCCAGTAAGTCCGCAACAAATGGCCGACCGACCAGTTCAAACACTTCTCCTGGGTCGACTGGCCTGAGTACACCCCATCGAAGCACGAATACGTTGTACCCCTGTTGTCTGATTCGCTTTCCAGTCGTTGTCGTAAGTTGTTACCATTAGAGTGCGTCACTACAATACGACGCGCCGAGGTGTCCGCGTTCACACACGGCGGCCAACTTCCGCTACCAGCACCGACATCATGGCGAACTCGACAACTAACCTGAATCCCTCGGCTTGTCATTGCCAACCTACCCTGGGCATCACACGAGAACGACCACAAAAATACAAGAACTGATCCAGTCAGATGAATAGTCCTCAGTTGGTAGACTTATCCACCCCAACACGGCGTGAAGTACATTTCGCAAAGCAATTCGGCGCATGTTGTATGGTAGCTGAACTGGCGTAGCAGCCGAACCGTTATGTAAACAAAATTTCCCTTCCCACCACAGACTCGTTACAGTCGTCGCTCCTTGCCTGCGTTTGCAGGTGTAGTCTTGAAATACTTCTGCAATCGCTCGGTAGGAACAGTGAGCCGGAAGTAGTAGTGTGCCGATGTAGTGTTATCTCCTGCAGCTCCAATGCGTGTCATATCATCCATCGAAAACAGTGTACGCAAGCTCGCGTTGTCTTCATCAAGGCGATCAAGCAGTTCGTACCCGTGTTGAACCAAAAATTGGACGTTAGGGGCAACAAACTCACCCTTTGACGAATCCACCTTTGCTCGTAGCTCATCCATCAATTTGATGATTGTGTAGCTACGAACCTGCTCGTTTCGGAATGAGCGCAAATCGTACACATACACGCCACCCTTCTCGGAGAACACGTTTTCGAACACATTGTGGCTTCGAGCTGCATCGTACAGAGTGTCTGCCATGTTCAAACGCTTCTGTGACAAGAGCGAATGCAGCAGACTCAACATTGTAGGGAGGTTCAGAACAAACGAACCTTCCTTGTCAGTAAGCGGCAGCTTCTCCTCGAACATCGCTGCGTAAGCGAGCTCTGGGTGACGCTTACGCACACAAGTGCGTACTAGCACGTCATACACGCGCGCGGTCCGCGGGCACGTTGAACTTCAGCATTTCACGCCATAGATACATTGATCTACCGGAGTGGTCCTCCTCGCGTAGACGCCGGAAGAAAGCCTCGATAATTGTGTCATCACGCGGTTCATCAGTGTTGGGGTAAAGTGCACGGATAACACCATCCGGATTCATGTACGCAGCCAGACCCATCGAACCCACAAGACTACCGCAGAAGAGCGTGGTCATCATGTATTCCTCATAGTTGATGAACGGGACGAACGCTGCACCCATTACGCCCATACCCACGAGGGCCGCCTTCACTTTCTTCTGGTCAATTGCACCAAGTTCACCATGATACACAGCGTGCATCATGGTAATAAAGGTCACGAGGTCTGGTTTGATCTTGCGCTCCTTCATCTCTTCATACAACTGAAAAGCCAACGTCAAATTGCTCACCTTCCGCACGCCTTGATCAAGATGTTGTAGTGCACAAGGTTCGGTTCAAAAGTTGTCGTTTTGAGTTCATCCATGACCGTCTTGGCACCTTCAAAGTCTCCACTCTCGGCATGTGCATCCATCAGAATAGCATACGTGTGCTCATCCGATGGGATTCCTTGCTTCTGCATCTTGCTAAACAGCGCGAGCGTTTCCGTCACATGTCCTCCACGTGCATAGGCACTCATCAAGTTGTGAAACGTGATGTTATTCATCTCGACACCCGCTTTTTCCATCTGCTCCAGCACATTTTGCACACGTTGGGGGTCTCCCGCTGCACCTGCAACAGCGAGTAACGCCGAGTACACGCCCAAGTTCGGGATGGAGCCCCTTTGCACTGCTGCATCAAAGAACTGGAAGCCTTTGTCCACATCTCCCAGTGCCGCACAAGCCTGAATGGCGCTGGCAAGGGCTGGATTCAAGAGGAACACGTCCCGGCCCATGAGCTTCTCTGCCAGAGCCACAACTTCGTGGTTGCGCCCTGCCTTTTGGTAGATCCGTACGCACTCCATCTCGGCCTTGCCATGAGTGACAGAAGCGTTCTGTACGATGTTACAGAGTGGAATTGCTGCTGTGCATTGCTCTCTGGATTTGCAGAGCTGCAGCACAGCACTAGCACGACGGAGGAGGAAGTCCGTACTGGGGTCGAATCGACTGCCGTGGCGCTTGGCTTCGTGTGTCAGAGCCTCGAGATCGTCGAGCACTTGAGTGTGGGACGTCCGTCGACGTCCTGAGGAAGCCACGGAGCTCGTTTTACGAGCTACTCGTCCAGACTTGCGAGGGGCTGCTGCAGACAGAGATGGAGACGCAGAGATGGTGCGGATAGCGATAGATCCATGACGAGAGAGCGCCACGCGCGACAAGCGAAGGAGGCCACGCATTGGTGGTGCAAATGTTGATACGCTAGCCGTAGATATGTCACCTATAGTAGAGCATACTAGCGACTGAACCGGTATCTGTGGGTATGCGATATAAGAGACAGATCTATGTGACTGCCATCTGAGGCCGAGAGCTTGCCACTCATCGTCTGATTCGCGATGCTGCCGCCCAGGTCTTTCCTGATGCAGAAGCTGAGCGCGCCGTACGACGGTGGCGTTAGTGCTGCCAAGTCTAAGAAGAAAGAGGAGCAGACGTCGAATATTGGATGGATCTTGAGTCTCACCAAGGAGGAGAAGCTGCCGCTGACTGTGGGCGTCACGGGCATGACGATCGCGTCGGCTATGAACTTGGTGTTCCCCGCATTATGGGCAAAGCCATCGACGTAGCGTCGGGAAAACCAGCGCCAGGAGGACTCAGTCGCAAGGGATTCGTGGTCGTCGTGCTCGCCACCTTCTTTACGGGCTCAGTCGGCTCGTTCCTACGCACCTACTCGCTCGGCATGGTGGCTGAACGTGTCGCTGCGAAGCTCCGACGCAGACTGTACAAGGTGTTGTTGTCACAGGAGCTAGGCTTCTACAACAACCGCAAAGTGGGCGAACTGGTGACGAGACTCAGTGGAGACTGTCAGCAAACGGCCAATGCGGTCGTAGACGTGCTGTCTAATGGCTACAGGTCGCTAAATTCGGCAGTAGGCGCGTCTTGTATGTTGCTGACTATTTCACCCAAGTTGACGTTGGTGTCATTGACCATTTTGCCGGTGGTGGGCACGGGAGCGATGCTATTTAGCAAGTTCTCGAGTCGTTTGTCAAAGAAGCACCAGAACTCAGTGGCGGACATGACGGGAGTTGCTGAGGAAAGATTGAACAATATTTTTACGGTCAAGTTGTTTTCCGCGGAACAGGATGAACTGGAGCATTTTGAGAAGATCAATAAGGGTATCTTGGCTAATGCCAAGCGTGCTAAGCGTGCTCGTGGTATGTTCATGGGTGGCCTTTCACTGTCGATTAACTGTTCGTTGTTCTCCGTGCTCTACTTCGGTGGATCACTGGTGGGATCAGGCGAGTTGACGATCGGAACACTTACGTCGTTCGCGCTGTACAGCGGATTCATGGGTCTTGGATTCTCTGGTGTGTCGTCGTGCTTGAGTGAAATGAAGAAGACGCGTATGTCGTCGGAGGCGCTGTTCGATCTGTTGTCACTACCGCCTGCCGCAGATGGTGAAGGCACGTTGGCCACTGTCAAGGGCCATGTGCGCTTCAACAACGTGTCCTTTGCGTACCCATCGCGCCCGGACATCCTGGTGCTCGACAACTTGAATATGGAGATTAATCCTGGTGAGGTAGTGGCTATCGTTGGCAAGAGCGGCGCTGGCAAAACCACGATTGCGTCGCTGATGTCAAAGATCATTATGCCCACGAGCGGAGCGGTGACCCTCGACGGTGTGGACATTGCTACACTTAAAGCGTCATGGCTGCGTAAGCAGATCGGTGTTGTCAACCAGGTTCGTGTGGATGTTGATAGCATTTACGTTTGCGCTTCCTAGCAATTTGTTGACAAATTTCTGTTGTCTATGGTACTGATCTTAGGAGCCATCGCTTTTCGCATCTACTATCGCAGAGAACATCATGTACGGTGCTGAGGTGCACAACAAGGAACAACTCATTGCTGCAGCCAAGGAGGCTCATGCCCACGAGTTTATCATGGAGCTCCCAAACCAGTACGACACGTTCGTGGGCGAAAAGGGCGTGGAGCTGTCCGGTGGCCAGAAGCAGCGAATTGCGATTGCCCGTGCGTTGTACAAGCAGACGAACATCTTGCTCTTCGATGAGGCTACAAGCTCGCTTGATGGTCGCAGTGAGGACATGATTCGTCGTGCTCTGCAGTCAGCGGCCGAAAACCGGACCGTGTTCATCATTGCGCACCGGTTGAACACGATTAAGCACGCTAACCGCATTATTCTGTTAGAGGAAGGTGTTATTGCGGAGGCGGGCACATTTGACGAGCTGAACCAGGAAGGCACCAAGTTCTACAACCTAGCCCACAACCAAGCTCCATTGCTTTAGATGTAGCGGCTAAAGATTGGTTGGTACTTATTGGGGAAATATAAGCTCGGTTTCCTTCCTATCTCTTCCTACTCGGCTCTGTTGGAATCCTGCGTACCTTCATTTTGAAGTTTAACTGTGCAAGAGGGGCACTGAGCGATAACCATTTCCAGCTGGTCAGCGTATCCGTTCATCTGCGCCAAGTTTTCCTACAGAGAGCAACAACACTCAATACTGACCAACTCTTTCCCCAAGTCAATTTTATCTTACCTCTAACATCTTCAGACGTCCTTCAAGAGTTTCCTTGTCTTCGTCGTTCTTGTCAATGATGGCGCTCTGTTCCTTCGAACGTGAAACCTCGAGCATTTCCATCAGCTCCTCAATTTTCAAGTTTTTTTCCTCGATGACTTGTGCTGACGCTTTGCAATCAGCTAGTGTCTCGTTATGCTCAGACTCAAGCACTGTGTACTTATCTGCATGGATCAACCATAAATCTTCTTATGCTTTACCACGCAGAGTTCTATGCTTTCAGTTAGCGTACCATTTAGAGCCGAATGCTCCGACTCGAGTTCGGCCACCTGAGCTTGCAGCTCTATAATGAGGCGCTTGTTTTCAGCGCGGTAATCGTCTTGCTGCTTGGATTCCTCAGTTTTGCGACTTGAAGAAGAAAATATGTCGTTACTGTTCTTGGTTTGAGGTTCTGTCACAGGATCGGCGACGCCGACAGATCCTGAGTGTTTGGACTGCGGCTCAATATCCACAGCAATTTCTGGGGGCTTCGGCTGACACAAGCGTGAGGCGCACGTGCAATGAAGAAAATGCACACCAACGATACCTTGTTGCCGTCTCTCGGTTGCGCATCCTCTTCCATGACACGCTTGCGTTTACTCGGTTTAGTGAGCTCCCACTCGTTGTAGTTTCCAGTAACCCGAGCACTGAACAAAGTTCCGTTTGCCATGTTCAATTGCTGAAGAACTAGCGCACTCGTTTTGATACGCGAAGCAAGTGATCTGCATGATAAAATACAGTCAAGCTCCACACCACATCGTGAAGGTCCAAACGCACTGGATGTACTGCTGCTTGGCTGTCCGCGTCGATATTTCAAGCTCCTCCATCTTCTTCGCTTTCGTCGCTAGTGACTCACGTGTAGTGTCCAAGTCCATTTTGTACGTGTCCAGCTGCTTGGCTTGGTGCTCCTTCACCTGCTTTAGCATCCCAATCTCCTCACACAACTTGGCCTTGCTCATCTGAGCCGCGGCCAGCTCTTCTTGAGCTGCAAGCACCCCATCGTCAGTGCTCTGAATACCCCACACGAGTCTACTTTGTACCCTGCAACAGTTGGTTGTTCAAAAGTTTTTGCTTCGTGTTGGCGGACGCACTCTCGACGCCCAGTCGTCGTTTGCGGTCTTGAACCCGCGTCAGTTCCTGCAACATGTTCTCAAAGTGCGCGAGGCGTGGGCCTGTAAAGCGCGTGCTCGCCTCGCCGCCTTCCTCGGACATGACGTTCACTCTTCGTTTGCTGTGCGCACTTGGACTTGTGACGTGCACTGCTTTTTGGATACTGAAGTGCAGCCACTTCAACTTGAAGGACCATCACTCTGATGTGGTTATAGCAAAACACGGTGAACACAAACGCCATTTCCTGAAAAACGACACGTTATGCATTGACGGCAAAAGGGGACAATGAAGAGTGAAAACAAAGTGGCGAGGCTGCCAAATTCTTACGGAACAGCAAAGCTTAGTGTCCAGGTCCTAAGATTGTTATGATTGTGTTCACAAGTCGGAACTATTAGTTCGTAGTCCACATATATTTTAGTAATTACAACAGTTTTTTCAAGCAAATGATTGTTGTACACGTAAGCAACTGTGTAGTTGACAACCACTCAACCACTGGTTTGGTAGGAAACCCAAACTCATATCTTCTGGGAGTGCCCGCATGCGAAAGAGTGTTGGCTCTGGCTAATTAGTCATTGGCTAGGAGCCCCGGCATCAGAAAGTGAACTTCCTAAATTCAGAGATTATTGCGCATCTCGAAAAGCGCCACCGATCTCAACAACGATGAAGATGCGACTTAACCTAGACACTGGGAGCTATACATCTCAATTTGAAGAAGTACTCCAGAGAATCTGGAGAGTATTAACGACAGTTTGCTACACGGTCTTATGGGTACAGCGAAACAGGAAAATTTTCGAGGAAGAATCAATGTCAGTTGAGCAAAGCTGCTACGACTTTCAAGAAGCAGGGATAAGACAGTTGAGGGCAGTCGCCAAGCGAGAACAAATGTTACCTGAAACAGTAAAGAAGGGAGTGCTATTGAGCCAATGTCTCGACAGCTTTACTAAACTACCCGAACAACAACCGAGGGAATCAGTTGCAGCTATGAGACTAGCAAGACAATCGCCATTGGTAGCGATGATTAAAACAAAATTAGGATTTTAATGAGGATGCCGTAGGTATAATCAAATAAAATCTTTACTACTACTACCACTGGTTTGGCATGAGGGGAACGGAACCACAACTGTATTTTTATTACTGTGTCATATCGTGAACAGTACTCAGATTCGGATTGTCTATCAAACCACTACCCCGTAGGCCTTGCAAATTGCAGTGCAATGAGAATCCCATCTCAGAGTAGAGAAGAGAACGTCTATTCTTTGATTTAAAGGATAGACTGTTGATACTTTCTCAGCCGCGTTGCGAGTAAAGTCTCGGAACTTGGCTTGCTTGGGTTAAAGCCTATGATTGTTGTTACGGTCGTCTGTTGTACGTGTTCTGCAAAGTTTTCCGTGCATATCTGAAGGAGCAGCCCTTGCTGCCTCGTGGGTTCCCGGAGTTTATCTCTTTTAGAAATTGCTCTCAGTTGTCTAACGACACTCGCCCAGGTGGTCGCCAGCTGATTAAGTCGTGTGTTTTTGTCTTGAAGAAATACCGCTCGGTTGCGGTGCATCCATAACTGTGCCGGTATAACGCTGCACGCTATCCACCAAATTTGACGATGGCCTTCCGCAATCTCCTCACTCCAGCGACCAAATAGTAGGGTCAGCCGCTTTTTCATCACTGGTGATACTGGTGGAGCAGTCCTCGCCCCGATTAGCCATGCGAAAGCCGGTAATTGATCTCGCGTTATCGTTTGCCCCATCCAATGACTGGTGAATTTCACCCAAACATCCCTGGCACGTTCGCAGTCCCAGAAAATGTGCTTGACCGTCTCTCGAGCGTTTCCACACCTATCTTCGAGCGAGCATAGTGATGGATGCTTCTTTCCATCGTAATGTAGATTGAGTTGCCTCACGGCAAGTCTATACAGTGTCCACACTTGGAAATTGGTGAGCTGATTGTTGCGAGCCCACAACTGGCCTGGGCTTTGACTCTGTTGTCCTCGATCCCACTCGTTGTCTTCTGCGGCGGCGAGAACTTTTTTCATCACAGAGTGCTGCCCTGGTGCATGCTCACACCGCGCTGCTCGAAAAGGTTGTCTCTTTATGTCCTTTAACACATGCCGGTTTCTTGTGTGCTCCGATGTTTCCCAGGGTATCAGGTGCAACTGAGGATTGTAGCAAAATACTATCCCCGCTGTTTCTTGCAGTCTTAGCAGTTTTCGTGCTTGAGGAGAAGTCTGATCTTCCGGTGCTATTATCCATTCGATTCCGTTTGGTTTGGCGTGTAGATGAATGTCAGGCTGTGCGTTCGCGGCCACCGGAGAGGCTCTGATTTCTCCAGAAGCTTCCAACCTCCACTTGAACTCAGTGTTCAGGTTTTGACCGTGTCGTAGCCGTAGCTCCTGCCTCCCAACCATCTTCTGTCCAACAGGTAGTCGTGGCGAAGCGACTAAGATCGCTAGTATCCACCGCGCTATCGTGCTGTCGCGATGAGTGATGGGTCCTCCTGCTGGATGCGGTACTCTACATCCATATAGACCCGACGAATACCTTCTGATCTGCAGCTCGTGGATCGCTGTGATCGCGATATCCTTGAATCTGTTTTCTTCCAGCGTCGCTAACTTCGTATCGGGTATCCACGGATTGTTCGCCCAGCTAAAGGTTCCCCAGCCGTGTTGGATATGTTTGGGGAGCTGAACTATCGGCTGTGCTAATTCATGTGGTAATATGAACAAGATCTGCGTGCACCACTCACCCTGGCTTTCGATCCAGATATCCATCCTCTCCTGCATTCTTTCCCATTCACCTTTCACGAGACGTTGGCCGTTCATCTGATGAATTTCCGGTGGTGCAAGCCACTCACTAATGTCTTTTTGAAAGAGGACGCGTTGGTCATTCCAAGCGCGAGGGAACTTTTTGCGCTTCACAAGGCTTGGTGAAATCCATGGTTCTTGCCAGCGTGTCCGTTGTAAAGCCTGTCCGAGCCAGTATTTCCAAGCACTTTTGTAGATATCGTTTGGGCTGAGAATCCAGAGAATTGTGTGTTTCACTCGTTGGCTCTTCAGTGCCACTGGGATAGATGCTAGCCCCAGGCCTCCTGCGTTCTTCGGCATGTGCACTAAACTCGGCGCAATTTTGTGCCTTGTGCTGTCCGTCGCAACCAGCCCTTTCCACATAAAGTGCTTTTGCATTTTGATTAATTCCTTCACAGTCTGCTCTGAGGGCGGGAAAGCGCTCGCAGTGAAGAGTAATGATGGCAGAAATACCACGTTGAGTAATTCCACTCGATCCGCCACACTCATTGCTACCCGTTCTGCTGTAGCCATCCTCCTCTTCAATTTCCTCCGCCGGTCCGCCCAATTAATCTCCGCTAGCTTGGCTAATCCGACTTGGTGACCCAAGTATCTCGTCGTGTTACCTACGGGCAACACTGGTATTCCGTGAAACCTTGGAGATCGCTTCTTCTTGTCCAAGAAAATAAATTGGCTTTTTTTGGGCTGAATATGCAGACCCGAGAGTCGTCCAAATTCGCGCACAACCTGCAGAGCTTTGGGCAGTTGATTGCTATCCTCTAGGAATACAGTTGAATCATCTACGAATGCTGAGAAGGTATGTCGCGGCGCTGCGGGCTCTGACGCGATTGGGATGCCTTGAATATCTGGATCTTGCAGGAAGGCTAGTCCCAGTAGCTCCGCACCCAAGATGAACAACAAGGGGGCCATTGGGCATCCTTGTCGAATTCCTGAGGCGACATTGACTGGCTCTGACAGTTCTCCATTAACATTGAATCTGACTGTTGTTCCGTGATGCAGTTTAGCCATTAGCTCCACAAACTCTGCACTGAACCCAAACTTGCGCAATACTGTCAGTAGATACTCTCGGTCCATCGTGTCATATGCCTTTTTGAAATCTAGCAGCAGAATGCCCGCCGTAGTTAAGTCCGTTTGGTCCTGCGAATTGGTCGCCCGTAGAAGCATGGTGAGCATCATCTGAATGGACCGTTGCATTTGCCTGCCTTTAACAAATCCCTGCTGGGTTTCGCCTATTAATCTCCCGAGAAATTTTTGCAGTCGCGATGCCAGCACTTTCATAAAGATTTTGTAGCTGGTTTGCAAGAGCATGATAGGTCGGTAGTCCATGGCGTCTGCCGAATCCCCTTTTTTTCGCAACGGTACCACCGTTCCTTGTAAGAAAGAGTCCGGCGGGTCTTGACCTGCCAACATTGCGTTGCAGATATTCACCAGATCCGGTATTATCTCGTCCGCTACGTCTTTGTAGAAGTCATTGTTGATCCCGTCCGGTCCTGCCGCTTTATGTCTTTGAAGTGTTTTGATTGCTAACCGGATTTCGTGTTCATCGATGCTTTCCATCAACGCTGCGTTATCCGCTGATGTAACTTTCCTTTCATCTGGAATGGTGGCAAATCTGTCGACTTCCTTATCTAACGCCGCCTTCTGCACCTTTCTGTGGCTCGATCCGAACAGCGGCGTCCACATGGTAGCGAATTTTTGCGCGGTTGACGCTGTTTTCGGTAGATCTACACTCGGCGGTACTTCGATTTTGCTGATATACTGGTCTCGCTCCCAAATCGACGTCCGTTTAAACCTCCACCTGACGTTCTGGGGCGACTCCTCTAAACTGCGGCCTTGTCTGAGCAGATTGAGTTCTCGCAATTCTTCCACTTTGACTGCGATGAACTGATTCCTGCTGCGTAGGCGGACTCAAGCACGGTGTCGTATTTTGCCAATTGCCCTTTTCCTTTTGCGTTTGATCCGTTTCGCTATTTTTTTCAGGACAGTTTGCCACTGCTGCACTAGGTCATCCCACCCTTCGGGTTGGTTGTGCTGCCTATTTGCCCGTAGTTCTTTGCGAATTTCTGCTGGTACATCCACGTTTCCGGCGTTTAGGATAGGGTAGCGCCCTCTTCGTTCCTTCGCCGGTCGGTTCGGGTGAGTCTGGTCCTTTAGGTGCAGTGTCAGCTCTTGATGATCTGATTTAACCCCTGGCAGTTGGACCTGAAGCCATTGCACTTCCCATCTCAGAGTAGATCCTTGATCGAAGGACAATTGATGCTAAACAATTGTGAGTGATAAAAAGGATGCAGAATCTGGTTGTCAATCGAGCCATAGTGATACTTTATTTGTATAGAAAAACCACTCTCATACACATTTGTTACTAATACCTAAGCACAATGCTTTCGATGGGTAGTCCATCCTATTACCACAAGACAATCGCACGTTGTATTATAGTAAACACTTTGTTAAGCTTGTGCTCAAGCCTTGAGGGCAGAGACGCCAGGTGACTGACACTTGGGAATTTGCGGTATTCACTTCACGTTTGTCAAAATGAAAATTACGCCTTTGCTGATTTCGTTGTGTATCACAATTCTATCCCCCGCTTCGGCTGCAATTTCTACTTACGAGGAACGCTCGTATGGCGAGATCGTAGACTATCTCCTGGAGCTCGAGACCAAATACCCAGAGTACGCTGAAGTGTTCAGTGTGCAAGACAAGTATGATCTGCCCAAACACAAGGAATTGAATTGCACTCGGAACAACGAGACGGTGCCATGCGAACAGTACGTGATCAAAATCACGGATGAGACGACATTGCCAGACCCTGAGCGACCCGAGTTGATCTTCAGCGGTTCACTGCACGGCAATGAACGCGTGGGTCCTCAGGTGGTCGTGGCCCTGGCGGAGCTCTTGCTTTCGCACGCAGGTAGAACTGATGGTAACCCATGGCTGCAACATCTAGTGAAGACTCGCACGATCGTGATCATACCGACTGCCAACGCTTACGGCTATAACCACAACGTCCGTAGGGAACTTAAGATGGATCCGAACCGTGATTTTCCCTACAATTTAAAGAGTGATCAGTGCATGGTGACAATGGCTGCGCGTTCGTTGAACGAACTATGGCGTGATCACTTGTTCCAGCTTGGTATTACTTTTCACGCGGGTACGGAGTGCATCACGTACGAGTGGGGTGCTAAGAACCATGTTAAGGAATCTGGTAAAAGCGAGAAGAGTCCTGACGATCGCAGTCAACAGCAACTCGCTCGAATAATGTCTCGATTCGGAGGTAAATTCGAGGACAGTGGTGAGTATTATCCCGACGGTACTATGAATGATGTTGTTTATGCAGTCGACGGTGGCTATGAAGACTGGGGCTTTGCCGCTTCTTGGGAGAACGCCTACACGACTCCAAAGCCTATTGGAGAATGCAACCCGTCAAGTTTTGGGGGATACCCAGCCGCTAAAACCAAGTACAATAACGCCACCCATCGCGCCTTTAATGTTTTGATCGAGACAAGTGATAGCAAGCAGCCGAATGCAACCAGTTTGGGTGATAGTTCCACGCTCTCAGATAAAGCGTTGGCAGACTACCTACCAGCAACGGAAATGGTTGGGCACGTTCCTCGCAACGTTCGTTTGTCGTTGTTGTACATCGACTTGGTGCAGCCGTATGTGCTCTGGAAGACCCACCCACACAATACTACAGTCACGGAAGCGGCAACATTCAAATGGGAGGTGGCAGGAGCTATCACCGTGGATAACACCCAGCTGAAAGTTTGGTCCGATGACTCTGCTAATTCTACACTCACACGTGCTCAGAGTGGCGTTACACGATGGTACCACGAAGACCTGGGCTCGAAAGTGGACAACAACAAGGGCTTGTTCTCTGCAAATGTAAAATTCTCGGCTGCTGGAACATACTACATCCAAGCAATTGCCACTGTTGACCAGGATTGGGCCACGCAAGGCACTGGCGAAGATGCTCCGGTACCCAAGGTTAAGCCACAAACACACATTGTGAATGCTCGCACTAACGACGACTGGTTGTACTCGAACAACGATCGAGTTGTGCGTGGTCAAACGGTGTGGACTTCGCAGGCGGTGAAGATCGTGGTGGCTTAAGAGTCTTCGTATGCTACTCACGTAGACATTGACTTCAACTCAACATGTCCTAGAAAATGAATCGTCATGATAACACATAAAGAAGCTTGTTATCATTTATTGTCGCCGCCAGGAGTGCTTTCCTCTCTAACATGTGCGAGCATCGCGTGCGCAAAACAACGAACTTGTCGGCCCGATTGTTTGTAAGTAAAGCTGGTAAGTAGAATAAAGAGTGGTTGCAGAAGACTTTCATCTTCCGGTCGAGTTGGCGCCGAGCCGAGAGCTACTTTCGCTTCACGTTGCGCACACATTTTGGTCTTGGTGTCTTGGTTCTTAAGTTACTAGAGCTCTGAGTAGGCATTTGTGGAGCGATAGTACGATCCTGGGTAGCCCATACCCATACCACGCGAAGGCATCCGAGAGCCACCCAGTCCACCTCGTGATCCGAAGCTGTAACCTCCACGTCCACCACCACCGCCATTTCCAGCTTGACCTGCGACTTGAACCAAGAACATGTGGCCTGATGGACATGCTACCCGCCTACAGGCAGAATACACAACATATTAGCCACTTCATCGCCACAGAGGAACTGAGCAAGTTCACGTGATGACGTACATGTTATACATGTGGGGAAGCACTCGCATCTGAATATGACATTGCGGACAGCGTACGAGCGCACCGTGTGAGCTTGCCCGATAAGAAACCGGTTGATTCAGATCCGGCCCACCTGACGGAGTTGACATCCGCATACCAGCTGCACCTACTCCACTTGTTTCATCAGCTCTCGGTTTTGCTTCCCTCTCTGTGACTGCTGCACCACAGTCACGACAAAAACGATGTCCAAGTCGTACGCGCGGGTGGTCACACTGCTTCTTGACTTGCATTTCTTCCATCGTAGCGCGACACGATGGACACTTGTCGTAATTGCTAGAATCCGATTTCTGAATCTCTTTCAAACAACTCCAATGGAAACTATGTCCACATGCCGTCGTATAAATGGCATCTCCGACATCCATCGTCTCAAGACAAATGGCACATTCGTCCGCTTCCTGCACCATCGTCGTCTCCACCGTCTCCAAGGCTTCTTTATCTTCAATAATGTCACCAGTCGCATATGGTTTGGCAATCAATGCCACTGATCTCTTCTCTGCGTCTTCAAGGAACGAGCTCAGCTCCTTCGAATAGAGCGATTGAGGGGGTGCATCACGCGCACAGTCGTCCAGACTTCTCGAGTATCTTGATCGTAGTGTCCGTAGATCTGGTCGTGGACCTAAATGCTTCTCCTCAATTGCCCGCAATATCATTTCCCGTCGAGCCTGTGCTTCCGCCACTTCTCGTTCTCTCTGGGTGCGTTCCGCCTCCCGTTGACGTTCCTCCTCCTCCAACGCAGCCACTTGTCGTGCACGTGCTCGTTCCACATCTTCTGCACGTCGACGCTCGAGCATCATCTGATTCTGATCCCGAATGCAGCGGTCGCACACCCGTACAGGTTCGTTATTGTATCGGACGATCATGGAACTTGGCATCACTTTATGGGTACGTGCACAGCTGCCACAAACAGCGTTGCCACATGCCTAAAATTGCCATAAATAACAACACAAAAGTGTCAGAATAGAGACGGAAAATGGCGCGTTTTGCCATCAGACAAGACGAACCCGACAGCGATGTTTGCGACGGAAGGCGTGAAACTTCTTGTCACACACGAAGCAGTCGGCAGCGGCCTCAAAGAGCGCGTCGGGTACAGAGGGGGAGCTTCCACCGGACATGGTCATGCCAAAGCCGATGCCTGTCGACGATCCCTGCGCGCGCATTGGCCACAGTCTCTCGGTGGGAGTCTGGGTCTTCTTGATGTGTGCCGTCGTCAAGTCTTGATTTTTATTCCGTATAGAGAGGGACAACGGGACATAATCAACTCAAGAGACATTTTCCCTCTTTACATGAGACTAGAAATAAGAACCCAAAAAAGTCGACTTTTGGCAGCCAAGAACTCATGACCAAGTCGACTGAAGCGAATAGAGTACGTTTGGTCGCTTGTGTGCATGTGGGGCATAGCTCACGTTTGGTCTCTATTGCTAGGATATCTACTACCGCAAAGCCAAAGAGGTGGGCTTCCGTGCGCGCTCGGCGTTCAAGTTGCTGCAACTGGACGAGCAGTTTGACTTCTTGCGCAATGTCCAGCGGGCCGTGGATCTGTGTGCGGCGCCTGGCAGCTGGAGCCAAGTGCTGAGTCGTAAACTGTACGACGCCAGCAACGTGCAGAGCGCAGAGAGTGGTGACGTCCGTATCGTGTCCGTGGATCTGCAGGAAATGGCACCGATCGCTGGTGTACAGCTGCTGCAGGGAGACATCACGTCCAAGCGCACGGCTGAGCAGATCATCAGTCATTTCCACGGGGCTAAGGCTCAAGTGGTGGTGAGTGATGGTGCACCCGATGTCACGGGCGTGCACGACATTGACGAGTTCGTGCAGGCGGAACTGCTGGCTGCTGCGCTCAATATCACTACGCACGTACTGGAGGAAGGAGGGGCTTTTGTGGCCAAGATCTTCCGCTGTGAACAGTACGATCTACTGGCGACGCAGCTCAGTGTCTTTTTCGAAAGTGTCTCGTGCTCGAAGCCAATGAGCAGTCGTGCACAGAGTAATGAGGCCTTCGTGGTATGCCAAGGCTTTCGATTGCCTGAGAACTATACACCTGTGATGACGTCGTATCTGCTCCCGCGGTACGGACTGGAAGAAGATGAAAAACACGACCCGCTGCTTGTTCCGTTCCTTGCGAGTGGAGACCTATCTGGTTATGACAATATCCAGACATTTTACTAACGATGGAGCGCAATAGATAGAAACGATGATTCATCTTTATATGCTGTGACTTGTTGTTAAGGAACTCGGATGACCGATGAAATACGAGCCAGTGAGGATACACTCTCGACTGCAAGGACCAACGCATCTTTCTTGGACTGTATGACGTCTAAGATGCGAGCATCGATGATGGTTTTCTCTTCATCATTTCCTGAGTTGTCATCCTGACACGCATATGAGAGCACAGGCATTACGGAGCGCTTCCTGGGATCCCAGCCGTAGAGTTTGTATTTGCTTTGCGTAAATAAGCCTGTTGTTTCCACCAGGGACTCGCTGTTTGCATCGTACATCATTTTGATCATCGCTGCGCGGTCAGTTGCAGTAGCGTGGCACCCGCATAGGCGTCCAGCTAAATTCTCCAGACAATCAGCAATAGTGGTGACTGTTTCGCTTAACTGACGTAGTGTTCGCGCTGCTTGCTTGTCGATCATATTATCTTGGCGGGCTGGGATTCGTAACTCGTTAGAACGAGCACGTAGCAAACCCGCAAGGTGAATCTCCAGACACCCAGCACCAGCTATCACGTCTGGGTTGTCAATCAAACCCGCTAGCGTTTTGAAAGATGTCGTTATGACGTGACAAAGCTCATCGTACGCGAAGCGGTCTGGTGCAGTAATTGCTATGGTTGTCACTGGATGTGCATCTCCGTTCGCAGCAATTGAAGTCTGGTTAGTAGGATTTTCACGATGCAGGCGGATAAACTGCTTGCTGCCTAGACTTTGCGTCATGATGAGAGATAGGAATCCAAGTGAACTGCTGATGATGCTGTCATCAATTCTCCAGTCGCTGAGGATGGTGGCTCCGCTCAACATCTGCACGCCTCCTAACAAAACGACGTCATCGAACCACTGTGAACACCAAGGCATAAACTCGATCTCATAATTCCAAGTACGAAACGCGACTCACGAATATACGTAGCTGATAGTCGATCAAGTGTGAAGATACCTTTGGTGGCCAAATACGTTTGCAGATAGTTTGGGATGATTTTCTGCGATAGAACTGCTGTGGCGCCTAACTGCTTTAAACGGTCACCAACTTGCCGGAGTGCTTCCAGTCGGAATGCACTCAATGACCCAGCATGATTTATACCCGTACCGCTATTACTGTCTTCTTCCTCGAATTCAGCAAGAGGCTCGATAGTAATGTTGAACAAGGCAACACGTACGTTGAAAATAGGAGACAATTGGCTTCGTTTGACACTGAGATTCCTGGACGGAAGATCCAGGAGAACCGTTTGCTTCCAGACCTCAGATTTTGCGATGGATTTGTGGCCGGGGATAAACACAAGCTGCACAGGTATAGGCTCGCTCGGGTGTTCAACAACGTACCCAAACACGCTCACAAAAGCCTGTACAATGAGCGGAATTACCACCATGTCCATGGCGTCTTCGTTCAACCCCGTGGTGGGTTTGGTCGAAACAATACCTCGAATCACGGCGGAAATCGACGTTACAGAGCTCCAATTCACAGTCACACGCACAGGGCAACTCGGACTCTCCAAATACTCGAAGATCCAGTCTAATGCTAACTGTAACCCTGTATTTTACACAACAAAGAAGTTCGTTAGGTGCACTTTTACCAACAAGCGAACGCTGTCCTCACCTCTATGAACTACAAAGTGAGGAATCTGTGCAAGATTGCCTTCTTGAATTTCTTGCTGAAGGCTAGAAGCGATAACGTTACAGGCAATGTTGTTCGCCATTCTCTTCAGTATCTTACCTCGCGCTCAACCCTGCTAAGAAGAGTCCTGCATCGGCATGGTTCCGAATCTGTGCCACAATTGTGCAATAAAGTTGCTGGTATTCGTAAACTCGTAGACAGCAGCAAACTCCACATCCTCTACCTTGCTCTTGAGTATATGGAAGTACGCGTTGGCAATCGGACAGTCTCCCACACTGCTTGCAACATTCCTCTCGTCAGTACTACGTCAATTGTCCGCTGGCGAATATCACCCAATTGGAATGCTAAACCCACGACAATCCTCTTTATGGATCGAAATATTCAGCACTTACTTGAGCTTCTCGAAGTGCCTCTCGGCGACTGACGTGAGCGTGAGTGCGTCAGGGCACTGGGCGTTCGCCTGTAGGAGCTGAGCCCTACCTAGCGGACCGTAGCTGCCGCTCACTAATGCTGTGAGTTCCCTACAAACGTCGATCAACCTCCGCTTGACCTCGCCTCGATCCAGCTGCGTAGCTATTGTCTCCATTTCAAAGTGTCCTCTAAAGATCGCGTACCCATTGCGTTTAGGGCTCTCATCCTTTTATCTTGTTTTTACTAAGACGCCTGAATTTCACCAATAGCAGCCTTCTATACAGTTTAATCACATTTGTTTTAGCCAATAGAACGACCTGTTGCTGACTCTCTGATCGGGTACGTCTACGATCAGAGGAAAGGCTCGACGCTTCCAGCAGCCCAGTTGCATTCTACACGTCGAGTTCCAACGCGGCAAGAGCTGCCGCGTACATTCCGAAGGCCAGCACCAGTGTCGTCACCAGTGTCACCAACCCACACTCTTTCTTCTCGAACGCTGCGATGCTCATGTCGTACGGCGTCTCCATCGCAGTGATCAACTCGGTGGTCAATGCGCTATGTGACCCGCTGCGCAAGTACCTGACCAAGTTCATGGACCCGTTCATGGTCGTCGCGCTTCGTGGACTCATTCAAGCTCCACTGTTCGTGACCTGGGCCATTGTAGACACGGGAGGCCGCCTACCACCGCTCAACCACCTCTTCTGGACGTCGGTCTGCATCAGCGGCTGCATCAACATCATCACTAGCTACCTGTACAACCGAGCCATTCAGATCTCCACACTGTCAGCTACTGTGCCCTTTCTGTCGTTCACACCTGCATTCTTGGTGATCGTCGCGTTCCTTGTGTTGGGTGAAGTTCCTACGGTCTCCGGTGTGCTGGGTGTCTCGATCGCGACGTTGGGAGGCTTCTGGCTGCAAGGTGCAAAGGACGAACATGCCAGCAAAGATCTACTGATAGACTCGTCGAATGCTAGCAAAGGATCGATGTACACGATCCTTGTGGCCTTCTTGTGGAGTATATCCAATGTGTTCGATAAGATCGGCGTGCAGAACTCGACGCCGCTAGTGTATGGCGCTACAATCCAGGTCATTGTGGCTGGAGGCAGCTACATTTTGCAGAAAATGCGTGTTGGAGGCGAGGAGATTTACCTGCCGATCGGAGAGAAGATGAAGATCCCGTGGAAGTTTGTCATTCTTGCTGGTGTCACCAGCGTCGTGGCGTACTACATTAACCTCGTGGCGACGCAGCACCTCGAGGTCTCGTACGTGATTGCCATCAAGCGGTCAGGCTGCATTTGGAGCGTATTGATGGGAAGGTTCTTGTTCCGGGAGCGGAATCTGCGCAAGAAAATCCCCAGCATTCTGCTGATGGTCCTCGGAGTTATTTGTATTGTCATGGGCAAAGAGTAAAACATTATTGAGAATAGAAGTACCAGATGCTGTTGCATCCATCGTTTGAACGTCCAACTTGGTCATATTGATACCTTGCAGGATAAAGCTACTTATCTATCAAGGGTCGCGTAATTCAACCCGCTTCATACACACCACACATCTTGTCGTCATCCTCGCGTCATAGCAGTATGTACCTCCTGCGTCAGGAGGCCTGACTTACTGAAACAACGCGTCTTGTGACCACATCTTGCCCTCCGACGTGTCTAGCCACTCCTTGGACTGCACAATGTCATCCTGGATAGCCTTGATCAGCGACTCCAGTGACGAGAAGTTCATTTCCGGTCGGATGTACCCGGTGATGAGGAACTTGAGCTGCGCTCCGTAGAAATCCTTCTCGAACTTGTGCAGCAAGTGCGGCTCCACCGTCTTCTCCTGTAGCAGCAAACAACGGTGCAACAATCGTTAGTATCGTCTAGTCTCCTCCGTTCCATCGTGAAATTGCTGTACCGCACCTTGTTCTTGAAATAAGGGTTCCAGCCGATGCTGGCGACGGCCTTGTACGGTCCTTTTCCGTCCACTGTGGCCCAGCCGCAGTAAATGCCGGTTGGAAGTTGTTCCAGCAGGTCGCCCAGGTCCTTGCTCGAGAGGTTGGCCGTGGGGCAACCCAACTGCTTGCCGCCGCGACCAAAGCCCTCCACCACCGTCGCCTGGAGCCGTAACACTGTCTTCAATGGCTCGATCGGCATGGGATCTCTCTGCTGGTCTACTGAGTCAGTCTGCAAGTGGCCATACAAGTGACGTACAATAACGTTGGACCAATCAGCAGTCGTTTGATACGTAATCAAAACTGTCGCAATCCTGTACACCACATCACATTGTAACCCTGGTTACGAAGGTTACACCGAACATTCGTGGTGCGTTCCTTTCGGTGTCGCCTCAGATTCAGAAAGACGAGTGATGGTTATCTGATTCTATCATCTGAGTCGACTTGGATGGGCTTCATTCGCTTCATATCTCAACCGACTGTAGCATATCTACACTGCCGCGTCCATGACGAGCGTGGCGAGCAGCTCCACCGCCAGTAGCGTCGCTGCATCCTCCACTCTATCTGCGCTGACTCCAGCCTTCACGATGGTGCCGAGCTCCGTCCGTCGCGCCAGTGCCCAGCCCAATCACGAAGACGCTTCCACCCAACGCAAGCGACGTCCGCGTCCTCGCCACCGCAAGAAGAAGGAATCCTCTGTTCCCATTGGCCAAAATGACCCAGAAGAGAAAGCACCTGCAGCTAAACCCAAGCGACGGAAGAGACCAGCCAAGAAGAACGTCGCTCAAGAGACTGGAGCCTCGTCCTCCACACCAGAAGAAGACGATGAGCCAGAGTTCTGTCTACTGTGTGCCGACCCCATCAAGTTCTACGCTGTGGGCGAGTGCAACCACCACGGCATCTGCAGCAGATGCTCCATGCGCATGCGACTCATCATGGATGACCGCAACTGTCCCATGTGCAAGCAACCGTTGGAGCGCGTGGTCGTCAGCAGCTCTCCACGGCCCTACGAGAGTTTTGAGTTATGGGGTGATGCTGCTGGGCCTGAATCCGTACTTGACGAACCATCAGAAATGATCTTTGTTGACTGTCGAGCACACTATTACGATCTGCGCAGTCTCCGCGAGTTCAAGTGCAGGATGAAACGGTGTCGAGAGGTCAAACACTCACTCGGTCAGCTCAAGGAACACTTGCGACACGAACATGGTGTCGAGTTCTGCGAGCTCTGCTTGACTCACCAGTCTTTCTTTATTCAGGAACAGGAAGTGTTCACGAAGGGTGCACTTAAGGGACACCATATCGGACGTAGTCGTGGGGGTCCAGCAGGTCAGAAACATGCCAATACTGGCAAGGATTTCCATCCAATGTGCCAGTTCTGTCGCAAACGATTTTATGGAGACAAGGAACTGTATGAGCATCTGGAACGCGACCATTTCAAGTGCCATATCTGCAAAGTGGAGAATGAATACTTCCGCAACTAGTAAGTCACTCTGTCTCACGATGTTGACGTCGAAAGCTTCTTTGTTAACACTTTATTTTGTGTTGCAGCGCAAGTTTGGAAACACATTTCCGCCGAGAACACCATTTGTGTGAGGACCCGAGATGGTATGACCGTGCTACATAAATGTTTCCTCGTCTGTTTGGTACTTACTGTTGTGCATTTCTACAGTCTCGAGATGCGGTTTGTAGTATTCCCGAATGATGTCGAGTATCAAGCACATATGAGCTCCATCCACGGTGTGCACAATCGTCTGCAATTTAATTTTCAAGTTGCGCGGGGCGGTGGGAACCCGGTTAGTGGACCAATTAATCCGGGTTATGTCGATGGAGTGCCGGATCATTGGAATTACGGAGTCAGTGACCATCCACCGTCACCTCCAGTGCAACTCGAAGAAGCATTCCCGGCACTACCGACGCCTGCTGGACCTGCTCCAGCTCCGGTGTTGAGACCAGCTATTACCCGACCATCAAGTGCTCATACACAGGGGCCACCTCCGGCTAGGCGAGTGCCTACTCCTCCTCGGGGTCAGATTGTGCGTAATCAAAGGCTGGCACAGGCGCTTGGAGTCAATCGGCCAGGACTTGCTAGTGGGGATACTGCTGCTTTTGAGGAGGAGATGAAGACTCCCAGCTACCCAGATGAACTGATTGCATGGGGGAAAGCAAACACAAGTTATTTGACAGTAGTTGAGCGCCGTTTGGAGCGTATCGTTCAGGAGCCGTCCTGTCATAGCGTCAGCTTGCGAGTAATGTCGGGCGAAGAGGTTCGTAGTCTTATTGTTGAAGTGTTTTGTTTTGGATGCTGACCTGTGTGTGTACTTATAGCGAGCATTGATGCACCAGTTGGCTTCATTTTATGGTGTGGTATCGGAATCGTTTGGCGAAGACCCGCGTCGCCGAGTGTCTTTCTTCAAGCGAGACGACGCGCATGTACCTAGCGTAACACTATCAGCGCACATCAGCAACCTCAACAAACAAGCTCGAGCAGCACAAGCATCGAGCCGGCTAAAGTTTCTCCCGTTAAGTGGTAGCACACCCTCCCCACAGACCACACCTACGCCAACTAGACCTCCTGTTCCTGTCAACCGTGGGTGGGAGCACATTGAGCCTCACCGTGCACCAGTTGTTGCTGATGCTTGGAGTGACGAAGAAGATGAAGATGGAACCGAAGAAGAAGGCACCGCTGACAGTGCCGACTCACGAGAGCACGACGTGGACGCAGAGAATAAATTGTCTGTGGAGCAAATTACCTCTGTGGTTGCTACCGAAAATGGTCATGACGAGAATTCTGCCGAAACGGAGATCCTGAAGGCAAAGGTTGCATCAATCGAGATAGACGAAGATGAATGGGAGTAGGCAAGTTTTACGTGGACAAATATGAACTGCTGGTACATGGTGTACTTAAGTCCATTCGTATTTCTAAGATCCTTACGTGGACGATTTCAAGGCGCTGTTGAACATTTAGGACGGACAACCACTCCCAGTTGTCAGTTGCACGCTATGAATTGCATATTGCATCGACAAAGAAGAACGATACGTCAAACTACTTAAGATAATCCCGATCTCCGACTAACTGTGACGCTGAGATCAACATCACCTTGTGATGATGTTCGCTTGCACTAGTTTGACCCATTCGAAATCCATTCAACGACTTTATTCTCGATCCATTAGACTACCTATTGCTTACACGATAGACGATGTAGCCGCTCGCTACAGAGATAACTCCTACAAACGCGAGCATTTTCAATAGACTAATCGCCACTGATACCGAAGCATGTCTGGTCTCCTTCTTAAAGATCGGTTTGACTTTGTCCACAGCAATCTTAACGGGTTGGTTGCACCTTCACCCTTGGCTATCTTCTCGAAAAAATCTGTCAGCTTGGCGACACCTGGAACCGCTCGTTCTTCATCTGCGGTCAATTTCTTGAAACGTTTGAGATAGTGCTTCACAACGGCAGCACCTACGTGCTCGCGCTTGGAATCCGTCTCGGAATGCTCAATCAACGCGGTGTTTTCAGCGTTAGTGAGACTGTGACAGCATGCTGCAAGAATGAACACGAGCAGGAGCAGGAAGCAGCCAAAGCGCATGGTTTCGGCAGGTAGGTAGGTTTCTTGAGAGGTGCGTACTTGTATGATAGAGCAACGACGACTGGCCAAGCAAGGGAACTCCCACAACAATGAAGAGCGACCATGAGGCTTTGCCACGGGACACAAGCCAATCAACACCAGGAACACATCCATAATTGTACATGGACTCGCCAACAAATCTCCGTCGCCTCCCCGTGCCCTTCATGCTGAGTTTGCTTTGCTGCAGGAGTGGCATTTCACTAGTTTGGCAAACGATAACCATGAGCTTGGACCTTGCAATGCTTCCCCACGTACCAGGAATATGAGGAATATTATTCCTGGGTTATACCGCTCCGACATCGTGAATGTCAAGTGTTGTCATCGTCTTACTGTATTACTAGTACTGGAGTGCAACATCTCTCTTTTTCTTGCGAATCTCGCTATTCAAGACGCTGTCTTTTCAACTTCTGCTCCAGTTGTTCAGCTACTGCAGCGTGACCCGCTTCCATCGCGGATCGCGCGGCCTTACGGATGGTCGATTCACTTCTGCGTTGCCGTCCTCGAACCACCTCGTACAGATATTCCGTCACTGCCAGATGTCCACTTTCGGCAGCAGCACACAACGCTGTAGCAGGTTGGCCTTCTGTGCGATTAGTGCATAGCCATTTTACCACCTCCAAATGGCCACGCGTTGCAGCCATTGTCAACGCAGCACTGGTACACCCTTCACGACGATTTTCGTGCAAAAAGCGCAACACGTCCAGGTGGCCATTTGCAGCACTAACATCCATGGCGATCTCACTGCACCCTTCGCTTCGGTTGCGATGAAGCCACTCCACCACCGCCAGATGACCATTTTCAGCAGCATCATCCATAGCCTGTTTCGTGCATTTTTCATTGCGGTTTTGATGCAACCACTGCACCATTGGGAGATTCCCCTTGGAAGCAGCGATGTTCAAGGCGAAGGTGGTGCACCCTTCGTTGCGATTAGTATGGAGCCACTGGAGAATCTCAAAATGACCCTTCTCCGCTGCGATGTTCATGAAACAGCGGGCCTGTCGATTGCCCCACGACGTGCGGTCAGGATAGCATTCGTTCAGCCATTGCAACACATGCAGGAAATTTTTCTTCACCGCAACGAGAGCTGCATCGTCACCGTCCACCCAATTTGGATCTCGTGCAGCAAGGTACTCGAGGCCTCGTCGCGAAAGTCCCGCTTTGCACGCTCGGGACACCGTCCAGTGATACGAAAACGTATTCAAGTACTCGTCAAGGTGGTTCACGACATGAGACAGCAACTCCACACCATGTGCAGACAGACCCTCGCGACCCACAACGAAGGCGGTGGTCAACACGGGACGTGCGTTCATCTGGAGAAGAGTCTTTTTTTGTGCGAGAACGATGAATTCATCAACGTTTGGTCCCATAGCGATAGAATTCCTATGCTTACATGAATTCATCATCGTCTTCTTCCTCACCTCTCAATTTCTTTTGATCACGGAGAATTCGACCGAGTGACGTCCATTGTAATTGCTCTACGGGTTGCAGTTCTCCTCGTTTTGCAGCTGGACGAGCAGCAATGCTCGCTTTCACTCTTTCGAGCATTTCAGCAGCATCCCTTGGACTCGGGTTGTTCACCCACGCACCTTGTGCAAGAACCCTCGACTCGATCTCCAGCATCACGAAGCGCAGTGAAGATAGCGTTCTCTTCGTCTTGACATCTTCCAGCTCGGACGCGATCAAGATGCGGAAAGGCGGATACTTGGCGATCTCGTCGCCACACACCCAATACGTCCACATCGTCAACAAAGGGCACACTGGGAGCGTGAAGTCCTTAGGGAAGTGATGCATCATGTTGTCGTCCCACTTAAAAGCGCGCGGGTACTTGGCACGCTTGGCAGGGAGCAGATACATAGTCTCCGCCCCAGCCCTCTTCAACGGCGACACAGTGCTAGCCCCCTCTGTGTTCATACCTGACTGAATTAAACTCGATACTGGCCTTCGTGGGTCAACATCACTACCAGCACTCAATGACCGTCGCACAGGAGCAATAGGCTGCGCTAAAGAGCTGGGAGGGGAAGCACTGGGTCGAATACGGAACGATTCTGCAGTGATCGTCGCCACCGACGGCGTTGAAGAAGCTGCAGACGCGGGAATATTGGTCCTTGCCGCGAGGTAGAATTGTCGCGCACTGGATAGCTCCTGTCTCGCGTCGGAAGCGCACCGAATGGCGTAGTCGAGACCGTAGCGTGTGTCTTGGAGCGTCTGCTGTAGAAGGCGATACTGCGGTGCTGCCTCTGGTTCTTCGATCTGTGCTGCCTCTACCCAGTTGCGGACGTCTTGGACACATCGTTTGTACTGCTGCATCCAGTAGGCAGCATCGGCGTCAGCCCGTGTCAAGGCCTCAAACGCCGCGCAGATAGCGTCGTCAGGCTCCATTTTGCCGCTAGAGCAACATTACCGCAACATTTCCGCAACGTAACATGTGATATCCATCTCACATTTTGTATTGATATAGACTAACGTATTTCAGTCATTGGTTCCTCGATTTCGTTCGACGAAATGGCATACGAAAGGCTGCGGGGTAGGTTTGAATGGACCAATCGTACTCGAGGTGGTTTCGTTGGAAAGCGCGGGAGTTTGCATCCGGTCACTTCCCATTTGGCGGGCTGAAGTTCACATCGTCCATTGCAGTGAGCGACAACACCACACGATTGAGTGTTGCAACGAGTCGTTTCGTACCTCGTTCTCTCATTTGCAATCTCCACATCAATGGCTCCTGCTGACGTCCTCGTAGCCTCTCCCGTCAACGGCATGGTGGGGCTCGAGATGTGCTCGGCCACGCCTCCTGACGCCTGCAAGTCGCCACACACGCCGCGTCTACTACAACGCGCAGGCATCCGCGCGCTCGAGCAGATCGCAGCAGATGAGACGGACACTCAACAGGCAGAAGCTGGAGCGGAGACTTTGGCCACGTCTCCAACGGTGAAGACGTCGCCGACTGCTGCTAAGCGCAAACGACAGTCGCTGTCTCCCACGACGTCCGGTAAGCGTGACTGCAATCTGTTTAACCAGCGAATAGATTCTCATGCGTGAGTGGTGTCTTGTTGATCACAGCAGGAACATTAGATAGTGAGGGTCCCGAGACTAGTCCGGATGAGTTGGAAGACTCGCAGCCTTCGCAGCCACTACCCGAGGAGAACGAGGTGAATCTGCCAACGCCGATCAAACGGTTTGTGGTAAAGAACAAAGATCGCAAACGACGCAAAGTGGACGTGATCGAGAATGCACTCAAGAAGTTTCATGAAGAGGAGACGAAGGCTCCGCGGTGCTTCGAGTACACGACCATCTGCCACCCGAAGTACAGGAACAGGAATAGGAGACGAGAGGCAGCCAAGATGCGCGTACAGGTCGGAGTATCTCTAGCGCAAGGTGCACGGCCATACATGGAAGATCGCTACTCAGTGGTTGAGCGTCTGCTTGACGATGAAGAGGACGCCGAATCATCTCCGAGCTTGCTGGCAGTATATGACGGTCACAATGGTGCGTATGCGTCCGAGTACGCGCGTCGTAGGTTTAAAGACCTGCTGGGTGAGAGTGAAGACCTAGTGGAGATCAGTCGCCGTGCACAGCACACCGAATTGACCGACAATGATGTGGAGAAAATCCGCGAGTTGTTGGTCGATGCATTTGCTACCGTGGACGCTGAAATCCTTCAGCGCACCGTCATTTTGAACAAACGCGACGGCTCCACAGTGCTACTGGGACTTTTGGTGGGCGGTAAACTTTTTGTTGCGAACCTTGGAGACTCGCGTGGCGTGTTGGCGCAGACAGATGAAAGTAGTGAAGGAAGCGATGGCGAAGATGACGAGGACGTGCCAAGTGCTGTGCGTCTCTCGGTGGATCATAAGCCCGATCTGAAGGAGGAGACGGAACGCGTGGAAGAAGCAGGTGGCAAGGTAATCTTCTCCGGATGTTGGCGTGTAGCACATGACCAAATCCCACTGCGTCTGGCCATCAGTCGATCGCTCGGTGACCACCCGCTGAAGTTGAACCTCCCCGAGTCGTGTTCAGCTCCGCTTGTATCAGTGATTCCCGATGTTCGTGTGCTCAATGTGGAAGCAGCGGGCGAATTTCTCGTGCTTGCAAGCGATGGTCTCTGGGACCGTTTGAGTGATGATGATGCTGCCAAGATCGTGCGCGCCAAGGTAACCGAGTTTCAATGGTCCGAGGAGCCCACAAACTCGGAGGATGTAACGAAAGAGGCTCTGCAATTTGCTGCGAACGCACTCGTGGAGGCTGCTCTGTTGAAGCGCAGCATGGACAACATCACAGCCATGGTCATCTCGTTCTCAGAGCTGTCCGACGAAGAGAATACTAACGCATAAACATACAAGAAAGAAATCAAGAAAAGAGCCGAAGTTCAAACCATCTTCGCCAGGCAGTGCTGACTTGTCGAGATATAATAGAGAATCTACCTCCATATTGTATGGTGGTCGAGTAGTTTCGTTCCGCTCTAAACAACAATGTAGCACTAGTAAACATTATTCATCAAACCACAGCATTGACTGGGGCTTTTAGCTCTGCCTCTTCAGTTGGAGAACAGTCATTGACCGTGTGGTCTTCACGAATCGTGCCCGAGTGTTCATCGTCGTCCTCTTCCTCCTCGTCCTCGTGATTACCATCCTTAACTGCATCACCATGAGCTGGCGAGCTAAAGTCCAGTTCATCCACAATTTCCTGAGGATCCGTTGCTGGGATCAAGAAGAGGAAGAAGATGGGAACCACCTTCAGCAAGCTGCGCAGGACAATGGCGAACCACAACATGTCATATTCGTCCTTGGCGATGCCCAACCAGGCGCAAACAAGAGCACCCCAAAATTCGCTCACACTGCGAGAAAAGTTCGATATTGACATCAGTAACGCAAATAGTGTGCCCTCAATACCCTTGGGGCACAACTTCGCACAAAGCACCATCACTGGCATCGTCTTGAGGCGGCTAATGACGTCTGCAATAACGGCATCACCAAGCACAAATGCTTTGTCAGGAATACCAATATCCAGGTTTGCGCGCGTCACCAGTACGATATCCAGCAGTGACACAACAGCCAAGCTTAACTGTGCAATGAAGAAAATGCGACGGAATGACATGTCCTTGAAGCATGCATTGTATAGCATCGTCCCTACCATCAGGAAAATAAAGCCAAAAGCGGAGACAGTTCCCAAAAACTCGGGTGTAAAGTGTAGCACATCGGTCGAAAAGTAGAAAAATACCTGCGAATATCCGGGACTAATAGCTCCAGAGAGAAATACCCACAGCGCGCACATCCAAATCACGGGCGTGCAAATTGCACCCTTTAACTGTCGTACCTGCCTCTTAGCCGAAGTCTTCCAGTGCCGTTTGCTCACTGTCGTCTTTGCCTCGTGCATGAACGTAGAGAAAATCAAAATGGTAAGCGGACCAATTGCCGCGAAGCAGAACACACCACGCACGCCTAAGTTGTGCGTTGCTGGGCCGGACAGGAAGGATCCCAACACCCCACCCACCGACATGGACACCCACGATACAGATTGTAGGTCGTTTGCGCCATATTTGGGGTCCAACCTCGACATCTCCACAACTCTAGCATCAATTACCACGTCAATCACCGCCGTCGACAGACTGTTGAGCATTAGCACGAGCACAGCCCCAACCGGAGTCGTAATTAGATCAGGTACAGCCAATGTCAATGTAGCAATCGTGCCCATAGCACTACACAGGATCATGTACGACTTGCGGTGGTATCCGAACAGTGGTAAACTGTCCGAGATAATGCCATAGAGCGGCTTAATTCCCCACGGCACCATCATGACTGTCAACAGCGACTGGGACTCGGCAGGCTGTAGCTGCAGGTTGTCCTTGAAGAAATAGTTGACAGCCAATGCACTGAAGCTCGTAAAGCCTTGGACTGCATAGACTGTGCTCACTAGCAACAGGAAGGACGTGCCGAATGTCCGACGCAGTCGCCGCATCCAGTTGCGGAGCTGCTGCAGCCTCGAGACGTCGTCGTTCTCTTCACTCGCGTCGCTCAGACGCTCGTCACTGGTCTCCTCGCTCTTCCCCACGAGTCTCGAGGTGGAGCGTTCGTGCAGCTGGTTTTGTTCGTACGGAGGCGACTCAGTCTTGACTTTCTTCGACTTTACAGAGGTCGCGACAGTGTCGGTGGAGCTGGAGGACGCTGTAGACGGAGAAGACGGCGCGATGGCCAGTACCACATCACTCTGTGCAGCACTGTCGCTCGGCGTCACGTGAACGTCCACGTTCAGGCGCGGAAGACGCTTGCGTGGGGACGCGACCGTCTCAGCCATAGCGGTGGCGTTGTACGTGTCAAGTGCTGCTCTGAAGAGCTAGTACAGTGAGATATTTATTTGCATAATGGATAACCTTGTAAACTTAATGAATCTCATCTACAGATACGTAACAAAAATGTACTTAATAACACATAACCTGTATAAACGCAAATAAATGAGATGTGATGTTTACATTTGCAACTACGGTAGTTCAAGACGGCATTTTGAATCATTTTGGCGCGACTGTCCGTCTGCCATGGTGCAGACCTTAGAGCTGCGCGCCACCCAGGACGGCGTCATTTGGCCGCGCCGTCCGTTAGTAAGTAGCAAGGGCTTGCTCTCATGTGTGCAGAACCTGCCGCTGAGCTCGTACGACAAGCGGCCCACGACGTTCCGAGCTGTCGCATTCAACGCGTCAGGTGAGCTCCTGGCCGCGACGGACGAGCGCGGCCGCGTCTTCGTCTTCTTCGTGACAGCCAATCGCTACTCGCTGGTGCAGCACCTGGGCATACCCACGATCAGCTGCTGCTTCAATCCTAGACGCAAGACGGAGCTGCTTGTGACCTGCGAGGACGAGAGCGTGCGCTGCATCGATGTGCAGTCACAGATACTCATCAGCACGCTCCGAGGCCATCGACTGCCAGCCAGATGCGCGTCCTTCCAGAAATCAGGACAATTGGCGCTTACTGCATCACAGGATGCAGTGATTCTGTGGGATACCAAGGACTGGTCGAGATATCGAGTGCTCAATGCGGGACCTGGAGTCGAGGAGGCCATGTTCGTGGCAAAAGGAGATTTAGTGGCCGTGTGCTTCCAAGATGACACGATTATGATGTGGGAATTGGAATCACTGGCATTGAGATACAGATTCTCACTACCGGAGAAGGAGAAATCGCCTGGATTGCACAAGATTGCGGTCTCGGATGACCATCAAGTGCTGGTAGCAAGGTGAGTGGTGCAACTTTAGAGACGTGTGTGGTTGCTGACAGTGCTTGCTGTCTATCTAGTGGTCGAGCGCCGTTTATATACGTGTGGGAGTTTGAATCGCAGACGATTATTCGCATTATCGAACTTCCACCGCCGATCAAACAAGTTGTCAGTGTGAGTGTGGAGTTGTTAGAGAATGAGATTTAGGATTGATTCTAATGGGTTGGAGGTGTTGTGTCTTTCAGCATGTGTTCCTCCCCGGACAGAACAGTATGATCAGCATTTTAGGTGATGATGGAAGCATTTTCTTTCTCGACGTTGCTGCGAAGAATCCACAGATCAAGCTGGAAATCTCTAACCAGGGTAGGACGATTTCTGCTTTTGATATTGAGTGTCATTCTCGCTATCTTGCAGCGTCCACGAGGTAAGATTTCGCGCTTTCGTTACTCCAACGTTGTATCTCGTGACGGTTTGAATTATCCCTCTTGTTTACAGCGATGGCTTTCTGTTATTATACGATATGGAAATCGCTCGAGAAACGGCAGTTCGCGCTCAAGAGCGGCGGAGAAAAGAAGGGTTGGTAGAACTGGGGGACCATGAACGCTTGCGCACTCGATCTGGGTTACAGGATTTGGTATTCTCTGATGATGTTGACCCAATTGGAGACTCCATTCAAAGGGGGATAAATGTACCAGATCAAAACCATCCAGTCCCTTCAAAGCTAATTGATAGCTTGTTTGGAGTAAAATATCCAAGACGCGCCGCCGTTGCTACTAATCAAAGTCGAGGTGATATGACAGCCGCAGGTCGAACTGAATCGTTGCGCATGAGACCAGCGAGTGCCACCCGGGCACGCGTGCGGGCTAAAGCTGAGTCATTTAATATGCCCAGTAAAGAGACGCAGAGCATCGAGTCTCCGCTGTTGCGGGATAAAGTGCGGATTCGGCGCATTAATCCTTTCAGGCGTCCTCCCGCCCAATTGACAGCTCATGAAATCGAAGTAAATCGCAAGCGCCTCGTTGGTAGTTTGAAGTGCAATGGTATGTACCCCAAGAAGTACCGTGTTCTCGTGTGGCGATTCCTTCTTCGCCTGCCCAAGAATGAAGAAGCTTTCCGGTCCCTAGTGGCGAAAGGGAAACACCCCATATTTGTTCGACTGAAGGACCAATACCCATTACAAGATAGCCGCATTTTCCGGCGTCTCCACCGTATACTATCGGCTATTGTCTACTGGTGTCCAGCTTTTGGTGAAGTCGGCTACCTACCTGCAATTGTGTATCCGTTCGTGAAAATTTTCCGTGAGAACGACCTGGCAGCTTTTGAAGCAAGCATCAGCGTCATGCTTCACTGGTGTGGTGACTTCCTCATCAGCCTTCCGTATCCACCTGTGTTTGCCATGAGTGCCATCGAAAACGAATTGGCTCGACGGGATGCTCAGCTGTATGACCATTTTACCATGTATCAAGTGACATCTGAGGTATTTGCTTGGAGCTTACTCAAGACTATTTTCACGGAAGTACTGAGTGAAGATGAGTGGATGTGCTTGTGGGACCATCTCTTTACTTTTTCGGACACACCACAACTTCTCTTTGTAGCTGTATTGGCGTATTTATCTTACTTCCGGGTAGCCCTTCTCGCTGCCTGCGATCGGTTTTCGATCGAGCAGTTTTTCCATCAGCAGAACGCAATTGACGTTCAAAAATTTGTACAGCTCATGATGAATATGCGCGACAAGCTGAGCTTGAGCGAATTTACAGCACTTGAAGACCCAGCAACTCCAGATAATGCGGCACCAGTCCACGGACCATATTGGCCACTGTCAAGTGGACAATACCCTGCTTTCGCGCACTACCCACGGTTTGTTGTCGACTTCCAGATCAGCGTAAGTAGACTGCCCGAACGGATGCTGATGCCGATATTAACCATTTCGTGTTCATTAATGACAGGAACGCAATCGGATCGCTTTGGAGGAAGCAGAGCTTGCCCACAAACAAAAACTTCTAGGACAGATTGAAGAAGAAGCGGGAAAGCTCAAGGCAGAACACGAAAAATGGATGAAGGAAAGAAAAATGGTTCTCGAAGCTGAAGAACGGCGGAGAAAAGAAGCCATTGCTGCTGAAAAAGAGAGAATACTTCATCTGAAAACGCTCGACTTTGAGACCCGAAAGAGAAGACTCCAACATCTCAGCAATATGGAGATATCCGCCCATGAGACGCTGGAAGAGGCATCGAAAATGCTGCAAACGGAGTATCAACGGTTGGAAAGTACGCTGACAATGCAGAAGGAACGCATGGAGTTTGAAATTTCGTCTCGCAAGCAAGAAGAAGACTTGCAGCGAGTTGAATTTGAGACGCATGATCGAGTGCGGGGAATCCATAAACAACGTGAAATGGAAGAGAGGCTGTCACGACTTCGGTCTGAGTTCGAGACTCGAGTGAAGCAACAAGAACTACAAGATATGTTAAAGTTTGAAAGCTGGAAGAGGGAGGATGACGAGCAGGCGCGCAAAGCGACGATGCAGCTCCGGCGGCGTGAAGAACTCGCGCTTTTGAGCCAAGAGAGGCGTCTTCGTCAGGAACTAGAAAACCAGTTATTGGAACAGCAGCTTGCGAAAGATAAAGAGCTACTTGAACTGGAAACAGCTCGCCGTGCTCGCCGAAAGGAACAGCAAGAGCGTGACGAAGTGGATTATGAGATCGATACTCCAACGAATGATCACTATTCCGCCCAAGAGCCCACCGTAAGATATAAATCTCGTGTCCAGGAGACAGAATGCGCGGACTCGCCACATCACACAAGAGAGTTCACTTATCATGAAGCAGCGTCCGCAAACAAGAAGCGAGGACGTGGCAGTGCTACCCACAACGAACAGGCTATTGGCAGCCGTTCTGAATTCGATAGGGAGAAAACTCCTAGGCGATGGAATATCCCTACTGATGATGATGTTCCAGACAACAACGGCGAAAGAAACGAATCCCTGCCGCGTACTCCAGACTACGCGACCAACAAATTTGTAGATCGCACATCGTTACAAGGACCACTAGTAGTGACAGTAGCATGAGTTTTGCAAGTGCGTCTATGCGCAGAACGATGGCTGAAATGAGTTTGTTGGAAAAAGCGCTGGGCAACATCAGCAGCAGCGCGAGCAGTAGCCACAGTAGCCAAAGTGGTCGAAGCGAGAAGGGACGTACCATGGAGGAGGTTGTTAGTCGTGCTCACTCCCCCCACGACGATCAAACAATGCAATATGTGGATGGCTTCAAAACGCGAGAAGCGACAAACCAGGACTCAGATGCTGCGAGATTCAGGCCCCGCCAACCGCTAGGCAACTCTCTCAGCAAATTATCGGTGAGATTTTGCAGACTGGAAACGACAAAATGCGTACGCCGCCACCGATACGAGAATTCTCACAGATACATAATCAAGGAGTATTCACACCGCAATCATCTCATCATGATGAAGGCGTAACTACACCACAACCCAACCGAAGCTTTACAGCAGTGAATGATGAAGCAATTGCCACGCCACGAGCTGCCCTAGACTTTTCGCAAGTAGATGATGACGATTATCACACACCTCGCCCTCATCGAGACTCCTCACTGGAGCAGGGCGAAGTGGGATCTACATTACAAGCTGCCCAAAAGGAATCTGACTCCAATGATGTAAACTCTTCGACACCGCAACACGATGTACAAGAACATCAGGTACAAGAACCTGCACACAATCCTCGTTCGAATGCTCGCATCACAGAGACTGATCAGCATGCTGATGATCAACTCGTTGGTCCTGCTGACGAGCTGATAGAGGATAGTGATAGTGACGAGTATGCGAGCTCGACTGTGATGGACGCGCTGCAGCGACCAATTGCCGAGCTCGAGAAGAAGCTTGGCATTCGCTTCAATGACTTTAGCGACGAGGAGAAGGAGAACGAGAGCTTTGACGAATCGTTCGATGCTCGACACGACAGCGATGAGGAGGACGAAACCATTGAGGACGACCGTGCTAAACTGCTGCAGCGCGCCAAGCGACTGCTAGAGCTCTCGAGCTTCGACACGGACAGCGACGACGATCTGTAGTAGCAACAGCGATTTTGATGCCCAAGCACCTCGATCTTCCGCTTGGTCTCCGATCTGCCAGCTGCCAGCTGTCGACTATCAAATCCAAAGGTGTTTCGCTTCAACTGCGATCGACGACAAGATCAGCAAGCCGATATCCGCCAATAGGAGGCCTCGCTAAGAAAGAGCGCTTGTACCTGTTATACAGCATATTTAAAGCATATCCTGCGACTCTCAATCTACTGTTCCCAAGTCTCCAACATTCCCGCTTCGCACAGCTTTCACTGCATCGGCATAGTGCGCTCTGCACAACAAAAGCAGCGTCGACACGTCGAAGAGCTCTCTATGTTTGTGTTGTTGCAATGCTCGGTTTTTGCACCTCTAGTAAATCCAGATCTAACTGATTCTGTTTGACAGTCTCTGCCAAAATCAGCATATCTTGAACCTGTACTTTACCAATACCAGGTCTTTCACTCGATCCCTTGTCAAAAGCAGGGGCATTCCATCGAGGGAGGGGGAAACCGAACAAGTACAAAAGCTCACTCTAGAAGAGACCGAGTGCGCGCAAGCTCATACGACCATCACTCTTGCATTCCGCACTCTCTTCATCCGCCTCTAAAGGCCATGGAGAACTCGACGGCGAAGCCGATGCTGCGCAAGACATCGAGCTTGCCCGCATACGACTCGACTCTGCGTGGAGACGACGCCACAGACGCCAACAGCAGCGACACCAACAGCGCGCGCGTGGCCTCCATCGCTGAGGAAGACGACGTCGTGTCGCTCTCGTCGGCCTCAGAGCTCAGTCTACGCGGCGCCAATGCGGCCTCCGCCCCCAATGCACCCACCCCACTGGAAGCCGCCATGTCGCCGTCTCCGTCGTCCACCACGTCGTCTACGACCAATGACGCACCGGGCGTCACGACGGAGTCGTCTGACAAGGACACAGTACCGCAGCTGGTGAAAGTCGGTAGTGCACGCACTGCTCCAACGCTCGAGAGGTCCCATACGTCTAGTGAACTGATTGGACTCCGCACGAGGGAGAAACACGCAACCGAGTCGGCGTACTCGAGTCCGTCGTCTGGATCCGCGCCGTCGTTTGAGATTGAGAGCGTGACGCTTCCTACAGATGGAGTCACTGAGACGGAAATTGACAAGGCGACACACACTGTGTTTGCTGTTGAAGTGAAACTTCAAGGAGGATTACAGTGGCTCATTCGCAAGCGCTATTCGGACTTTCGAGAGCTTCATGAAAGGCTCAAGAGGACGAGCTCACCTGTTAAGCAGTTGTACTTTCCCAAGCGTCACGTGTTCCGCAATCGTCATCAAAGTGTCGTGGAACAACGACGCAGCGAATTGGAAAAGTATATTAATGAGGTGCTGGATATCCGACCTTTGATCCGTGTACCGCTATTTAACTTTTTGGAAGTGTATGCGCACATGGAGTCATATGAACGCAAGCTGCAGCGCCATAAAAAGGAACTTGAGTCAGAGAGGATGAAGAACATGCTGCCACCAGAGCTGCTTGAAGACTTTTCGACGGCCTTCAAACGACTTTGCTCCTCCAAATATTTATACCATGGAAATACCAGCAGCGGGCATAAGACAGATGCAGAAAGTTCGCGTAGCTCGACAGGCAGTACTGCTCCAACGTCAGGTGCCCCAAGCGGACGACCCCCGACCTCACCAGTTAAGGAAATTACCGCGACTACCACCGGCGAACCGTCGAAAGGCAGCACAACAGATGAGAGCGGAAACCGCCATAGTGTCATTATGCATACGGCGGGGTCGCAAATATGTATTAGCCGCGCTTCCTTCCGCAGGGACATCCTCGGTGTTTTCCCAGACATGCCATCAAGCTTTGCTATGCGGTTTATGAAAGCAGTGTCCGATCGCCAAGGCTCGGATATCAATATGGACGAGTTTCTACGCGCTGTAGCAATCTTACGCTGTGGTACGATGGAAGACCAGCTTCAGTTCACCTTCAATATGTGCGATTTGGATCATGCAGGAAAAGTACAGAGTACGGGACTCAGTAACTTTTTAGTCTCGCTACATGGGAGAAATGTGCTTGATCGACCGGAATATCGTCGTCTATTAAGCGAAGGTTTTGATCAGGGTCGAGTACGCATGAGCAGTGATGACTTTATCAAGATTGTTCCAGAGCTCAAGGCATATCACACCCTCGTAGATTGGATGGCCCCTTTTGCCGACATTTTGTGCGAAACAGCTGATCCTCAGCTTCTGGAATCTCAAGAGGAATTTAACCCTGCAGTACAGCAGAAGATTCTTGCTAACGAGACTCACTTTAACGCTAAAGAGGTGGCCATCTTACAGGACGCCTTTAACAACTACCGTGCATCAGGAGGCGGTGACGCGGTGGATGTGGATGCGCTTACCAGCGACTTTCCGTTGGAAATGTCTGAGGATCGCTTTTGCCGCGTTTTTACAAGCTTTGGTTCACGCGCGAACGGCTCTGACATTGACGTGTTTAGCTTTGTCAGTGCTTTGTCTGTTGCCTGCCGAGGTTCCACCAAGGAGAAGGCTGAGTTTGCATTCAAGCTTTTTGCGAGTGTTGAAGATGGATCATACATGACCCGAGAAGATATTTACGGTATGCTTCGATTGGATATTACTCAAAATCCAGACCTAGAGAGTCAAATTACGGCGCTAATTGAAAAGAAGCACCCAACGCTCAATGCTACGAAGAGTTCGTCTTCGTCATCTCTGATCGAGAGCATGGGTCCGAGGACACCGTCAGTATCCGGCTCTGAATTGGGGATTTTTGTTGACGGCATAATGAAAGGCTTTGGGAAGAGAAGAAATGTCTGGGACGCAAGTTCGTCTTCAGCACAGACTGAGGCTTTAACGCTAACACTTGAAGAATTCACGGCATGGGCAATCAAGCAAAAATACGAGATGGCGACGTTGCGAATTATGCGCGAGGTCGCATTCATTGATCTTGGTCTTGTTCCGGCCACCAAAGAAGAAGAACTACTGATCGCGACGGGTTGCTACACTCCGTATGATCCCACCACATTGGTAGAGGACGACCGGTGGTATTTACTAGAGCGCAAATGGTATATACACTGGTGCAGATACATCAAGATCCATGTGAAGGAGTCTTTACAACTTTCTCCTCCTGTTACGAATCCTACTACCGCTGCTACATCTACTCCTAGCACGTCAAAGGTGCAGGTCAATGGTGGTAGCACTTCCAACAAGGACAATTACATGAAGAACCTCAAGGGAGAGATTATCCGTCCAAAGTGCATTAATAACTACCCCTTGCTGACGAGTGATCGCCGCGACCGGATTTTGAAGACGTCTGATGATATTAAACTTGGCCGCCACTATGTCATTATCTGTGAACAGTTGTGGATGGCACTTAAGCTATGGTACGGCGGTGGGCCAGAGATCCAGCGGCAGGTGGTAGTTGCTTCTGATGGTGAGCCCATTCTGGACATTTGGGAATCAGAGACAAAGAAGAAATTATCCAAGAAGAAGTCTAAGGGAAAGGAAAATGACACAGATGTTGAAGTGGATGAGGACGACGACGATATGGAAGATGACGCGTCTTCAGTGCCATCTGAAGAAGAAACACGTCGGAAACAGGAACTTTCCCTTCCCCGCCGGATGCGATCAGGCGGTTCTGTTGGACTCGCAAATCTTGGCAACACTTGCTATATGAATTCAGCTTTGCAGTGTCTTACTAACACGAAACTGCTGGCTGAGTACTTCCTCTCAGGAATGTATTTGGAGGACATTAACCGCACCAGCACATTGGGATTACAAGGCAAGCTGGCGGAGGTCTATGGAAAGCTTGCTGAAGACATGTGGTGTGTCAAACAGAAGTCAATTTCTCCGCGAAACTTCAAGAAGTCGATTGGCAGGTTTAACGAAGTATTCCGTGGTAACGACCAGCAAGATGCACAGGAGTTACTCGCATTCCTTTGAGTGGATTAAGCGAAGACCTGAACCGTATTCAGGACAAGCCTTACATTGAGCAACCAGATAGCGACGGCCGGTACGATGCAGATCTTGCCGATGAGTGGTGGCGTAATCACCTTCGACGTGAGGTATCGATCATTGTTGCATTGTTCACGGGTCAATACAAGTCGCTGTTGACATGTAGTGTGTGCGGCTTCAAGTCAGCACGGTTCGAGCCTTTTACTTTCCTCCAGGTGCCGTTGCCGGAGCCCAAACATAACACAGTGACGGTACAATTGATGCTCGCAAATGGAGTTACGCCTATGAAGGTGTCCGTCCGACTGAGTATTTCAGCGACGATTTTTGATCTCAAACACGAGCTGATGAAGATGTGCCACGATGAATTCGATTTGCCTGACGTTTCTGAGAGTGATATCAAGTTATGCGAATTTAGCGGCTCAATGATTCTGAGTTTCAAGGCTGATAATCGCCGAGTGGGACAGATTCGTAGTATTGACCGCCTCATCGCGTTCCAGTTGGAACCGCTCGACTCAGAAACCATCCAGGCTACTCGACATCGCCGTCCATCGTATGTTCAGGCTATTGTGTCAGGTGGCTTACGAGCAGATGAAGCTGACCACTCCTCTTTCTACGAGAAGCTGACAAAAGGTGTGTTGGTCGATGTGCGCATGCGAACACAGTCCCACGAATACATTCCTGCAGTGGTCCTTGAGCCACCCACAGCACATGCAGACTACGAAGATCAACCCGTTGTACTTGTTCGCCTCCGTCGTACCGAGGATGAAATTAAGGTCCCACTAAATCGGTTGCGACCACGCCAAGCGCGACTGCTATACATACCTCTACTCTCGCGTAAGCTAAGCTACTCGGCAGTGTACTTCAAGAACCCTTTCAGGCCCGTGCCCTTCGGCTCGCCAAACCTTGTGCGGCTCTGTCCTGAGCTTACAAGTGGTCTTCACTTGTATCAATTGGTCTGGGAACGCGTAAAGCAGTATGTGGGTCCAAATGCAACACCCCCTACTAAGTGGGAAGCGGACGGCGTGCGAAATGCTGATCGCTTGGTTGCAAATCACATTGATAGTGTGTTTGCGGGCCTCAATGATGCGTCTACAAGCTTTAGCTCCAAGTGTGGATTTTTGTTGCGCCGTGTTGAAAATAAGGGATTGACGGATTCGCGGTCGTCGTGGCTGACACGCAGCTTCGGACTCACGATTCCATGTACATCGGAACCCCTCGATATTCTAGAAGAAGAAGCAATAGCAATTGACTGGGATCTAAGGTGTTCCAGGACCGCGAGACGATGGACAAGATGAAGCATGTTGAGAATCACGATAGCGTCGCACGTAACGAGGCGATTGACAAAGGTCCTGTTCCGCTCAGACACTGTTTAGATGCATTTACAAGCGAGGAGAAGATTAACGAGGGCTATTGCTCCAGCTGCAGACAACATCAGGAAATGACGAAGAAGCTCGAGATCTGGCGTCTGCCGCCTGTGATGGTGGTCCATCTGAAGCGATTCCAGTACACACAAACATATCGTAGAAAACTAGCGTCGCTTGTGGAGTTCCCCATTCATGATCTAGATCTCTCGAGTTGCGTGGCTCCGCATATTGAGATTCCAGAGAAGTATCCGATGAAGCGACCGAAGAGTACATCAAGTGGAGTGTCGACCCCTGCACGGAAACTCATAAAGCTCAGATCCCGTGGTGGGAGCACTGCTAGCAACAGATCTACCCCGCCTGTGTCTCATAGTGCGGTAGAAGAGGCTGTTGCTGGCTCAGATACGGATAAGCAACATGATATCCCAGGAGAAGGCGAGCCTGAAGAAGACACACCTGGTGAGAAACCTGAAGATAGTGAACTGCCAGCAGAAGCCTCTGTTGAAAGAGACGGCGAGCCATCACCGCCGGATACTAACCCAGGTAGTTCTACAACTGTTGACACTGAGGCCACGTCTACAACCACTACCGATAGCCAACGCGCTGCTGCAGCTCAAGCTGCAGCCGTGCGCAATCGCGTGCGTCGTGGTTATACGAATTCGAACTTGGATCAGTCGCGATGCCTGGAAACCAAGTACAATCTGTACGGTGTCGTGAACCACCAGGGCGCTCTTGGCGGTGGTCACTACACAGCGTACGCCAAAAACTTTGTGGATGATCAATGGTATTACTACGATGACGAGCGTGTCCGTGTTGTGGAGGAGCAACAGGTCGTCAGTCCGTCCGCCTACTTGCTTTTCTACATTCGTTCAGATATGGAAGGCGTGTTGGTGAAGGACTTGTTCCCGAAGAATATGAAGCCAGGCAAGATCACGGATGAGGACATCGAGCGCTTTGTCGAGGAGGGCGACGAGCGCCGCTGCAATGTCATGTAAAGTGTCCTCTCCTATATACTCGTGTTTTAACATTTATTTCGCGTAATGTGCACCGCTTCAGCCAAGAGCAGACAAGTGAACAAACTAACAAGGAAGCTCCCAATATTATAGAATCGTTTGCTAATCGCAGGGTGCGTAAGAGCCCACTATCTCCTTGAGTTGCAACCTTTTTACGAATGGCACGATACGTTCTGGTTCGGCGCAGCGGAAGCGTGCTCGCAGCTTCAAGCTTAGGCTGTCGAAAACGAATTCCCCCATGAACATCAGCCCAGGATCGTCATCGTCTTCAAAATCCTCTGCGTAGAATAAGACAGTGCGCTGCTGGTAAGCACCACTGGGACGCAAGCCGTCCAACACAACAATGAAGTCGTGGTCTTGTAGGTGCTGAGCTAGGACTATTGTTTCTGGAATCCGTGAAACTCGACAGTTAAAGCCACCGCCGTCAGCCAACTCATTCCAATGCTCATCGAAAGTTAGGGGAGTTAATCGCTGGCTTGCCAAGTCGACGACGGATCTAACACTTTCCCTGGTCGACTCCATTGCTCTAGCCGATGCGGGAGATGAGGTCATTTTACTTGGAATTTCCCATACTGCTTCGCCAGTGAGTGAGTGCACAAGGTATGCTCTCTTTGATGCTTCGTGCCAGTGACGCACCCAAGCCCCCATCCCAGCACTATTCGCATTATCTACGATGTCTCGTGCAGTAGCGATATCTCGAGCACTGCGGGCAGTTTCGTTCCCTTCAACAGCGTCCGCGTCTACAATCGGCAACTGAGACTCGCGTGGATTTGCTCGCATCTTTTCCAGTCGTCGTTGTCGATGGCGCAGCCTTCGCTCTCGTCGTTCAGCAGGTGTTCTATCTGCATCTTCGCTGGAAGATGAGTGGTATGAGAGATCGTCTTCAGAGTCGTCGCTGTCTCCATCGCTTTCACTCTCACTGCTGCCGGTATCATCACTGTCATCTTCTTCACTTTCCTCCCAACGAAGTTGCGGAGGAAATAGAGGATCTGTTCCGGGTATTCCTCGATGATGGAGTGCATACAGCGCTGATCCACATCGTCCGGCAACCAAGATAAGCAGTGGCGTCCATACATCTAACACAAGTTGCACCACAGCTATACAAACAAGCAAAACTGGTACTCCTCGTCCACCTATTACCTGTCCACTGCGTAGTGCCGCATAGAGGACAAGAAACAGATATCCTCCAGAAATCGCGTCAAGTGCTTTTGCACGCTGAACACGATGTAGCCACGTGCGATTGTAAGCTAGTACAGGTTCCTGTGGGAGACGAAGCTGCACACCGTCCACTTCTCGTACTCTGCTGTTATCACCACGAGATCGCAAGCCGTAGAGCTCAAGACACGCGTCATAATTGATGCGGTGAGATATCGTGAGGAAAGTTAGTAATGTCGTAGCAGACTTAAGCAGCAGCATAATGTAGAGCGGGATACCCACAGGGTGTGCGCGAAACTGCGTGCGTCCTGAATACCATGCAGTCGAGATTAGACCAAGCCCAAGCAGCAACATCCCACACACCAAATGGATCCATGCCAATACGAGCACACGATGTAACACTTCAAGACTCAACGCGACTCGTTTCGGCAGTGTGCGTCGCGGGAAGAAAAACTTTAGCCTATCCCAAAGTCGAAAGCTAGGAGGAGGTATTGGCGGTGCTTTGCGGGTCTCTTCGCTGTCATCAGCAATAGGTGGTTCGGTATCGACGAGCTCTAAGTAGCTGCAAAAAATGAGACTGATCTTGGCTAGTGAGCACAAGGCAATACAAACATCGGTGAAACTCTTGGTGCTTTCCACAAAGTAGCCGTTGAAAGCTTCCTCCTGCGGACGCATTAGCCACACGAAGTCAATTGCCGTGGCCAGTGCTAGTCCAGTAATATACAAACGGTGATGTTCACGTTGTAGATAAGCCTCCATATCGTCTTCAGTTGCCACCGGCAGCAAGATGAGGCTAATGGCAATCGGAACGTTGTAACGTGGGGCCGGTGTGCCTGCTTCGGACATCATCCCCGTCAATAGCATCAAGAACGCGATACCCTGCTGTAATGAAAGATGACCCAAAGCACGTCTCACACTACGTCCTGCTCCAGCGGCTGCTTTACCATCGCCACAATAGAAGTGGAGTTTACCACGCAGTGAACGCGGCGCCTTCATTCGATTGTTGTTTTTGGGCTTCGGCGGAACAGGCGGGTCACTAGATCCACCATCAGTCTGAATATACTTCTTCGCTGATCCCGACACACGTGCACTCACTGGTGCCGCTGTAGGTAACTGAGGTCCACCAATGTCAGTCAAGTCCGGCACAACAAGATTCCGCGGAGTGGACGAGCTTGATCGACCCGATGACTTAGGGACAACTCCCTGATCCACTGGTTGGCGACGGAACTTGAAAATACTTGATGCATCATGCGCAGAGGACGATACATTGCTCTGTTGCTGCTCGGCGTCTTCCGACATGGTCACGCTCGTTTGAAGTGTAGCCATCTCGAAACCACTGCGTCGTTTCGAATTCCAAATTAACTTGTGCTGTCTTCTAATAATAGCAACAAACCATGTGTGCACCACACCACAATTCAAAATACTAGGCTAAAAAACGAGTCATTTGAATAATTACCCGCGAAAGTCTCCGTTCCGTGATCTTCACTTGTCCATACCATCTAATACACGCCGTTTCCAATGGTAAATGGACACAAACCATCTTTGCTGTATTCTTCTCTTTCATTCCACACTCGTTGCACGTCACACGTCGCTCTACAAGTCTCACAATTATTAAATTTCTGAAAAAGTACCACTAACTGCCTTATGCTACTATGATTTATTATTATATAGCTAGCACGAGAGAATCTGCCGCCCCAAGTGGCCCAGTGTGTAGCTCGTGAACTCCGAAAGCTTGTCGTGCAGCCGCTGGACGGCATCCGGTACCTTCCACAAGACGAGGAGCAGCTCAGCGAGATTCACGCTGAAATTCGTGGACCAGAGGACACACCCTATGAAGGAGGCTACTTTACAGTCAAGCTCACACTCACTGAGGGTTTCCCGGAGCAACCTCCACGTGGAGTTTTCCTGACCAAGATCTTCCACCCCAATGTATCACAACCAGCAGGGGACATTTGCGTGAACACACTCAAGAAAGACTGGAAGCCGACACTTGGTCTCGCACATGTGCTACAAGTGGTGCGCTGTCTGTTGATTGTGCCGTTCCCGGAGTCGTCGTTGAATGATGAGGCAGGAAAGCTCTTCCTCGACAGTTATGACGAATACGCTCGACGTGCCAAGTTGTGGACAAACATCCATGCACCGAAACGATCTGCGGTGGCAAGTGAAGAGACCGGCGAGACAAGTGGAGAAGAAGAGAAGAAAGAGACACAGTCGAATGATAACAGTGATAATCGCCACAAGCGACGTGCTGAAGACGCTGTGAGTTCGAATGGTGGAAAGGATGTTGCATTGCCCACGCCAATGAAGAAGAAAAAGGTTGGAATCGATGCTGAAGCACTCAAGAAGAAGAAGGCCAACAAGAAGAAGGGCATCAAACGACTGTAGAACAGTCTACATGATGTCTCATTTGCTGACGTTTATCTCCAGCGACACTTTTGCTGGTTTGTTCATTTCAACTTGAGCGAGCCATTTAACCTAATCTAATTTGCCAACGCAATGATCACCATGCTGTGTCGAGTTGAATCAGGTCTGTGTTTGTGTTGGGGTCGATATTGACTTGTTTAAACTACACCTCGACGCGGGGGTGGACGTGGAGTGTAAGGTCGAGTAGACCCCGCACTTCGTGGTGGTGTACTGGCACCTGGCTCGTTCAATGGAGATCCGTTATTGCTACGTGGTGATAGACCCACAAGTGCGTCAATGTGCGCTTTACTGACGAGTTGATTACTGAATTCGTGCATCCGCGCTCCACTTTGGCAAAGTTCGCTCAACTGTATTTCAAGGTCACGATGTTCACCAGCAAGTTTTCTCTTTTCGCGTGAGTCAAGTTTACGTACTTGTTCCCTCTCTTGAGAGTACGCATGGCGGACTGCATTTCCAAACGTTTCTAGCTCCACTAATGCGTCTCCAAATGTTGCTGGATCCACAAGCCGGCGTCTACGTGCAGGGACAATCCCAGACGCAGCTCTAAGTGCTTCCTGCTCATTTAAATCACGTTGCTTACCGCTAGTTAGGCGCATTTGAACGCGAAGGTGAGGTATGTTGGTTTCAAGCTGACGTCGTGCCAAGAAAGCACCGATCAATGGCGAGTTGCACATTTCATAAGTAAATCGCTCGCGTGTTTCAACGTGTGCTGCTGATTTTGCGCCACTTTCACCTTTACCACTCTCTGAAGAGGGTTGATTCTTAGCAGGTGAGATAGAGAAGGCTGAATTTCTGCGAGTATTGCTCTGGGTTTGAAGGTGTGGAAGCACCTTGGCGTTTGATTCTGTTGACTCCTGTTCGCTACCTAGCTGATATTGACCAGACATGGCAATTTCCTCTGGATCGTCATCTTGGTCTTCGTGCCAAGTCTTGACAGCTTGTCTGGTACGTTCTATTCGTTCTGCTCGCATCATACGATTGCACATTGCTGGGAAGTCTGCTAGCGCAGCAATACGCTTTGGTGAATCTTGATCGACTTCAATCCAGTGATCATATTTGAGATCCGATGGTACGAAACCAAGGATCCAACAGTAACACGTGCGCAGAATTTCATGTCGTATCTCATCGCTAGAAATGGGTTTGCGGGACCGTGGAAACGCTTCATAGAGCGCAACGAACAGAATTTGTGCCACTACATCGGGAAGTTGATCGAAGAATCCTGAATCACGACTGGAAGGTTTCATCTGGAGACGAATAAAGAGAGAGGTAAAACTTTCTGCGATCCGTTGATAGAAATTGGACTCAAGCTGAGGTTGTCGATTTGGCTGGAAGCAATGGACTGTAAGATACCAAAACATATCTTTGAGCAAAGTGTCGATCTCATGAGCGTCAGAGAAAACCTTCTCGAACTCAGATCGTTTCTTAGCGGAACCGAATCGAGTGTGACGCAATACATTTGTACGAATTTGTGCCAGCTGCACACTGCGTGGAACTTCTGTGACTTTGTGTGGATTAAAACGGACTGTGACGACCTCTGCAGCTTGGATGGAGTTCTTGGTACGCACCACCAGAATGGTTTTATGTGCTGCTCTCTGCATCATTGTTCGAATACGTTTACTTCGCTGCTGCTTTTCCGTCATTTTATCAATCAGTTGGAAAACTTCTGTGGCTCCCTCTGCAGGGCGAAGATCACCAATTTTCTCGTTTTTGCTGACATTATCTTGCAATCGCTCCACTTCAGTGATGAAGGACTTTCGTGGACGATTTGGGACCAAATCATCCGGGGAAGCTGGAATATTGACGACCTGTCGAGTTGGATCACGTTGGTTCTTTATCATTTGGTGAGAAAGGAGAACGATACTGCCAGCACTACTATAATAGTGTACATAGTTGAAGGAAGGTCTGGTGTGACGGAAATAACCATCTACTATGCCCAAATTGCACGAGCTACCTAGCCCACTATTTCTCTGCTCTATGATACTAGATAGTAAACTCTTCCTCGATTGTCAAGTGTACCATTTCTAAAGCTTTTGCTTTCCATTGCTTGTACGATGAAATATCTGTAACGACTGGTGAAAGCACAGAGGAAGACGACTAGAGCAACGTAGCTCGAAGAGTCGTGAAGGCGAGGTCTTGAGGGAGGCGAGCTGGGTTCAGAAGGGAACCCGAAGCGAGGCTTGGTAGGGAGGCGAGGTGCTCCGAAGTAGGTAAATTGGAAAGTGAATTGATGGTTAGTTGGTTTTGTCGGCTAAGAGGTACTACCTGTAGGTATTCCCTAGTTACCCTATGTAATTATATGTATTTCACTATAGAAGATTCTTAGTTGGCCTTGGTATGAATCTTGGCGGTACGATAGGTTAGGCACTGAACCGCGGTTCGTGTGAACCGGTTCTAAGTCCTATAATGAATTCAAATATAGATGAATGAATGTTGAAGTTGTAGTTAGAACTACAACCTAGGAGCAACATCATGTTTGTGCTCCGGGTCATTCTTGACCCTCATTGGCTTGATGCCAATGACAACTGCAACCTGCGTCGCGGCCAACCTTTGGTCGTGACGCTGGTGCGTTGTTACATCCTCCCGGACTTGACTTCTCGTTGCCGCTTCTTAAAATCGGTGACGAGAACCTTCCAGTGCGACACGTGGCGAATGTTCTTTTCGCGTTCCCAAGTAGCTTCATGGTCGGGTAGGCCATGCCATTTGACGAGCCATTCGGGCTTGCGGTTGAATTGACGCTTTCGTAAAAGCTTTTCGATGATATACATCGTTTCCCCACTTTCTTCATCGATAATAAGCCTGGAGGCCTTGGGAATAGGTCGAGTTTTAAATCGCGACGGGTTTTCAACGTAGTGACTCAACACGTCAACATTGAACGTGGAGTTCAAACGACTCATGCTTCGTGGAAGTTTCAACTTGGCAACATACGGGTTAATCATCTTGATAATTTCGAATGGGCCAACCTTACGAGCAGCAAGCTTTGCTCTTTTCCCATCAATATCCTGAGTCACATGGGCGGATGGAATGCGACGAGTATCCAGCATGACCAAATCTCCTGTTTTGAACGTAATCGACGATCGCTTCTTGTCGTAGTACTTCTTTTGACGTTCTTGGGCTTGGAGTAAATGTTGCTTAGCAACTTCAATAATCTCTTGACGACGGTCATGGAATTGTTTCGCGTACTCTGCGATACCATGCTGGACGTCTGCCATAATTCTTGGATTGTCCAATGGATTCAACGGGTTGCGTTCTTTGCGTCCAGTGTCAACTTCAAATGGCGAGAAGCCGGTTGATGCGCTGACGAGAGTAGCATGAGCATACTCGATCGTTCCGAGATGTTCCGACCAATCACGTCCATGGTACGATACCATACAACGTAGAGCATCTTCCAGAATCAGATTCTGGCGTTCAGTCTGTCCGTCAGCCTGTGCCCGATAGGAAGTTGTCATGTGTAGACGAATTCCCATGAGCTTAGCCAGGGACGACCAAAACTTAGAGATGAACTTGGAATCTCGATCGCTGATGATGATCGATGGTAAACCGTGATGGCGAACAACACAATCAAAGAAGTGATATGCAGTTTGCTGTGCATCGTCGGTGCGGTTGCACGCACGATACTTTGGGCGCTTGGACAACTTGTCGACAACAGTCATGATTGCATCAAAACTGCTGGAATTAGGTAGACCTGTGATAAAGTCCATGGATACGACAGACCAGCATTCGTCTGGGATAGGGATTGGAATCATTTTGCCATTCTTGCGAGTATTGCTATGCTTCCAGCGTGTGCAAGTTTCACAACTTTGCACATAATCACGGACATCTTGGTCCAACGTGGGCCAATGATACCATTGCGCAATGCGGAGGGAAGTCCGATGAGCTCCTGGATGTGCGGCAATGTTGGAGTCGTGAAAGCATTCGATAATGGCAGTGCGGAGGTGATTGTCACGAGTGTGTGGAACACACAATCGCATCACATTATCCGACTTGCGAAACAGTAACCCTCTTTCCTTGAAAAACGGGTTTTCTGGGTGTTTATAGCGATCCCCGTAATCTGGACATATGCGATATCCATCTGTAAATTCTTTGCGGCTGGAATCAGACCAACCGAGCGAACTCCAATTTTGAGTTTGCTGTGTCACATTTGTGCCCTCAACACTGTCCTCAATCGCAGCAACAGTACGCGGAGTGTCCTGCTCTGCGTAGTTATAAGCTTGAGCGATAGAACGTGTTTGGAATCCGGCAGTCTCATCCTCCCCTCGAAATTGAGTGCGTGAGGATGGTTGAACTAACGTTTGGTTGACGTTGCGAGAATCGAAAACTCGAGACGCTTGATTGTTGGCTGTACGTTCTTGACAGTGTACTGTACACTGGTGGAATGACACGTTACTCACCGACGGCTGACGTGATAGTGCATCAGCAACCACATTCAAATGTCCTTTGACGTGGTGCAACTTGAACGAAAACTGCGCGAAGAACGTCAAAAACCGAGCCAATTTAGGCGAAACCTTCGGATGATGCAAAAACCACTTACAGGCACTGTTATCAGTGAAGATGTCAAATTCACGACCATAGAGATAATGACGCCATTTTTCCAGCGCTAGTTTGATAGCAAAGAGTTCCTTTTCATGCGTTGGCCAATTAATCTCATGGGGTCCCAGCTTTTTTGAGAAGAATGCAATGGGATGATCCTGACCAGATCGGACTTGTGAGAGTACGCCACCAACGCAATAGCCAGATGCATCGGTTGTTACTATGAAGCGCTTCTCATGATCGGGTAGTTTCAACACTGGCGCTTCTTGAAGAGCAGTCTTGATATTTTCAAATGAACTCGTTTGTTCAGGTCCCCATGTCCAGGTATGTTCTTTCTTGACCAAAGGGCCAAGTGGTAGCGCGAGGTTAGCATAGTCACGGATGAATCGTCGATAGTAACCTGCGAGGCCTAAAAAGCTTTGCAGTTGCTTTTGATTCTGAGGAACTGGCCACTTCGCAATGGCTTCAGTCTTACGATTGTCAACAGAGAGTCCTTTAGCGGAAATTGTATGACCAAGGAACTTAACTTCGGGTTGCCCCAAGTGACACTTGGATAGATGACAGAACAACTTCTCACGACGGAGAACTTCAAAGAGCGTACGGAGGTGTTCGACATGTTCTTCCAAACTTGTAGAAAAAACACAAATGTCATCCAGATAGACAACAATGAAGCTGTATTTTGCGAAGAGCACTCTCATGAGTCGAGACCAAACACCAGGCATACCGGCTAAACCCATAGGTGCAACACACCACTGATAGGTTTCAGCATGTGTGCGAAAAGCGGTATATTTGCGGCTTTTGAACGCAATACGCATCTGGTGATACCCTTGAGCCAAGTCGAGGACAGAAAAGATCACACAACCACACATTTGATCAAAGAGTTCGTCGATGCGAGGGAGTGGTATCTTTGGAATAATCGACTGTGAGTTAACGTAACGATAGTCGATGACCCAACGGATTGGTAGAGTCGAATTTCCAGATCGTACCCATTCAGAGCGAGACAATTGATTTCCAGAAGATGGATCTTTCTTGGGGATTCCGAAAATATTAGACACCCAAGGTGAGTCAGAAACTTCGATCCAACCTTTCTTCAGCTTCTCGGCCACAAAGATGTCAAGTGCATCTTGTTCTACCTTTGACAGGCGGAAAGGAGCACGATTGCTTGGAACAGCATCCGGTTTCATGTTGAGCTCAAAGTCAACACGACGCGAAGGCGGTAGCCCATCAGGAAGTGTCTCTGGGAAGACATCGGTAAACTCTTTCAAGAGTTCAGTGATCGATAAAGGAATTAAATCACTCACAGGCATGATGGCACAAATCTTTACACGATACACTTCGTCGTATGCGTGCTTTTTGACTTTGTGTTTGAAGTCAGCAGCAGAAATTTCCATTGCGCTTTCATCAGCTGGTGGAGGTGGTGTGGCTTGAATAGATGGAAACGAGATATCATGCGAACGCCAATTAATGTGTGGCTGGAACTTGGTAAACCACGGTTTTCCCAAGATGACATCATGAGCAGAACTCACAGGCCATTCCATAACCTGAAGTTTGCGAAAACGATAGCGACCAAAGGTGATATTAGCAACACCTTTCTTCACAGAACGAGCTTTCGTTGAAGTTCCATCAAACCTCGTGACTCTTGACATGCCAGAGGTTGTCAAATTTTCGACTAACCCTGGACGAACCACATTGCATGTAGCACCGCTGTCGAACATAATAACGACAGGTTTTCCGTCACAAGTTCCTTGTTTACGGATGAGTTCATTCTCACGGTGCTGTGGTGACACGGTACACGTGGACATCTCTTCCACTTCAACAACTTCGTCATCTTCATCAATGTGTGCTGTCAAAGTTGGAGCAGCAGTAGAAGGAGAAGCATTGAAATTTGCAGCAGATTGCTCATGTCGATTATGTCTAGAGTTCTTCTCTTTGTTTTTCAACTTGTAACACTGCTCGATGATATGACCAGGTTTCTTGCAGTATCTGCATCTCTTACGAGACGTAGAAGCACTAGAACGACGGTTTCTGGTACTCCCAGAGTCAATTTCCATTGGCTCAGGTTCGTTCTCCTGGCTACGAGAATGTTGAGGTTGTTGCTGTTGGTTGGAGTGGTTGGTGGAATGGGCGCGTGATCGGTCCTGCGAGAAGACTGGTGGACGGTAGTTCTTCCCACGGACATGATGCGATCGATCATACTCCAAAGCAATCTTCATCGCTTGAGACACAGTCCTGCAGCGACGGTATTGCACTTCTTCACGTGTGGGACTGACTAGTCCACGCGTGAAATAAGTGATCTGATCCAGTTCACTCATCTCTGTAACTTGCATAATAGCTTCACGGAACCGAGAGATATATTCCTCCAAGTTAGAGCAGTTGCTCTGTTTAAGTGCATAGAGTTGATCACGCAAACGTTCTTGCAAATCCGGAGGCACAAATTCATCGGTCAACTTGTACATGAGATCTTGGATGTCCTTAATCTCACGCTTGTTTAGCTTGTACCAAGCAGCAGCATTGCCTTTAAAATTAGCCGTAGTAATGGCCAAAATTCGAGTACTTTGTTCTTCATTCTGCCAATTAATGTTTTTTGCTTCAAAGTACTGAGCTAATTGCTCAAAATACAATTCCACAGATTCTCCCATTTTTCCGAAAAATTGAGGTAGACGGATACCTTCAATTTTCACTTCACGCTTATTCATGGCTTCTAGCAGCTGTTGCTGCTTGTCAACCATTTCTATAAGTTTTTGTGTGATTGCGTCAGTAGACCATCCTTGAGGATTTAAAGAAGTCATAATTCGTGAAAAGAAAGTTCGCTTAACTGGTTATTCTAAACGAATTCTCTTGAAAGCTCTTTCGGTTCCTTTAAAATGAAGAATCGAAGTTTCTACTGCGACAAGGGAGTCGAAGATGGAGTCGTTGTGTTCTTCAAGGCGTTCTTGCAATTCGCGGTCTTGAACAGCTGGTAAAAGTGGTTCGAAGAACTTGTCGTGAGCTTCGTACAGCTGGTTGAGACAATCGCGAAAAAGACGGATGTAATTATTTACACCTTCTTCAGGAAGCAGATGTGTCACTTCTGAGTCCAAGAAATCGAACGCTTCGTCAAATTGACGCTTGCCCATCCACTAGTTCAAGCGACGACGTTTACGTTCACGCTCAGAACGATCGGCACAGTATCCAACGATCTTACGATCAAAATACGTGGAGAGATACTCCGATTGGTCGACTAGAGGAACCAACAAAAGTTCCGATAGACGGTGCAAAATGTTTCGTGCCCGATGATCGGCAGCGTCCGGAATTAGATTACGGAGCGCCTTGACGTAACGGAAGTGCCGGTCAATACTAAACGCAAATGTACTGCGTAAAGACTCGGCTTCCTGAGCAGCAGCTGGTTTATCGAATAACTCAGTAATTGAGTGACGGAACGGATAGTCACGTTCCTTGCGCTTGGGCATTCACGGACAGCGACGAGGGGTGCGGGCACTAACTGATCCGGTTCTAATAGACCAGACGCTAGAAAGTGCTCACGCAATCAACGATGACGTCGAGCAGCGATGGGGCAGCCGAGTAGTCGGTTGTGTAGAGACGGCACACGCTCTGCGAGCGGCTTTCCAGGTGTCGACTAGCGAAAAGCGTAGAGAAGAGCCCCTCCCGGACTGAACAAGTGCTACCAGATGTAACGACTGGTGAAAGCACAGAGGAAGACGACTAGAGCAACGTAGCTCGAAGAGTCGTGAAGGCGAGGTCTTGAGGGAGGCGAGCTGGGTTCAGAAGGGAACCCGAAGCGAGGCTTGGTAGGGAGGCGAGGTGCTCCGAAGTAGGTAAATTGGAAAGTGAATTGATGGTTAGTTGGTTTTGTCGGCTAAGAGGTACTACCTGTAGGTATTCCCTAGTTACCCTATGTAATTATATGTATTTCACTATAGAAGATTCTTAGTTGGCCTTGGTATGAATCTTGGCGGTACGATAGGTTAGGCACTGAACCGCGGTTCGTGTGAACCGGTTCTAAGTCCTATAATGAATTCAAATATAGATGAATGAATGTTGAAGTTGTAGTTAGAACTACAACCTAGGAGCAACATCATGTTTGTGCTCCGGGTCATTCTTGACCCTCATTGGCTTGATGCCAATGACAACTGCAACCTGCGTCGCGGCCAACCTTTGGTCGTGACGCTGGTGCGTTGTTACAATATCACTCAAGTACCCACTCCCGTCATTCAGTATAGACTTTTGTCACAAGAGGGGTAGCATTTGATCAATACCGAAATTTGACCCCAAGTGCTAATCCCTCTACAACCAAACTTGGAGCACGAGTCAAGAGCGGCTCGGACGCTCACATCATTAATGCTTATATGTATATGTTCTCTGGATTTTAGATCCAGAGTATTTCGGAGAAAGCAACTCGAACCCAAACTAACTTTGATACTTGATGGAGCCCAATTCTCCGGAACCCAAAGTAACATTCTCCATACTAACTCAGTTCTCAAAACCTCTATACTTCGACTGACCTGTTATAAACGACTCTCGGATCGTCGACCTTGGCCAAAATCGAGCTATTCCCTCCTTGTCTCAATGAGAACTTACAGCGGCGTTGGAAATCCGACTGTGGCTAAGTAAATTTATCTTCGATACCACATACCCTGAAGTCAGTTTGAAAAAATTGTGAATGTTGCCTGTGTCGGCTAGGGTCAACATCACGAATGTCATCCTATGCTATAGCATATTTCGTACTCCAGGCTCGAGCTTCAAACGACATTCAAACAATCAAGCAAAGCAGATCGCCATGCAAGGCCTGTGGTGTATGCTCGGTCGCCTCGGGCACGCTTCTGAAGCCTAACTACCATTCCGCGGTGGTGGACGGACGAAACCCATGTCGTCCTTGTAACGGGGTTACGTGAAGGGGTACCCTAAGAAAGGGTACCGCCTCAAGAAGTAGATATACTTCTGTGAGTATTTGTTTTAGATACTCAGTTGTGGGTGGTGTGGCCCACACCACTGCCACTGGCTGAGGGCCAACCAATAACATTTGACCTACCTTTTATATGCATATATAGAACAAACTATAGTTAATTAGTTATTTGTATTACAGGCCAAATGACCTAATTAACTATAAATATAAATCAGTCTTAAACTTATGGAGTGAGCGTATCGCTGTTTCACAAGGTGGGACACGGCAAGTAGCAATTCATTTATCATTATGACTTACGGCTACGACGGAGCATGATTTCAGTAAACGATGGAACCGAACGTTTCGAAAGGATGGCTTCTGTATCCTGTAAAAAGTATCCAAACCATAGCGTTCAGTTGTTGGTGCCATGGCACGTTTAAATGGCCTCGTTCTCGTTTAATGGCGAGTTGTGTATGCTTGCTGATTTTTGGGACCGGAACTACAGTCTGAATACTATGTGTCTTCCAGATTAGTCACATGCAAAAGAGTTTCCCATCCCCGATTTGCGTAGCGATGCGTGTAAGTTGAAGCACGTGGGCGATGTTAGCGCTCCAAACTAGCTATTAAGTCCCCTACGACCAGGACTTGTGAACTGCCGTTCACTTAGAGTTTGTATACTCTTAATAGCACGCTTCCTCAAGCAAGGTGCTCGTGTGACCCCGTCACACTTGGTAGCACTTGTAGTCAATCCACGCCTACGCGGGTAGATTGACTACCTGAATCCTCTGTGGCTCCTACAAGGTAAGCCAGGATGGATAGAGGGGAGTTCCCTCATTTGACCGACTCTCAGTTTGAGTCGGTCCGGAAGATGGTGGGCATCTTTGGAGGAGATGCCCTCCGAAGCTTGGCGGCTGCTACGCCGGCTGAGCATGTCGAACGCATCGAGGCGTTCGACACGTACGAGAGAGGGCTTATCGCCCACGTACAGGGGCTGCAAACCCCCGTGGCTGAGATGAAGCCAGCCCAACCTAAGCCGTTGAGGATTAAGGTTAACCCCTATGAGGGGAAGGAGGGAGAGAACCTCCACTTCTGGGTCCGAGAGGTCGAGCTCGCGATGGACGCGGCTCTAATCTCGACCGAGCGACTTCGGGTCGCTTTCGCCCTGTCCAACCTAGGAGGTCGGGCGAAGACCTGGGCGTACACGCGCGAAGCGACAACGCCGGGTTGCTTCACAACCTGGGCTCAGCTGTGTCAACAGCTTAGTGCCGCCTTCCTTCCGGCGAACTATGAGTATCGCCAGCGCTCGCTCTTCCTTGCCTGTAAACAAGGGAAGCGTGAGCTGCTCGAATACATCCAGGAGATGCGAGTACTCGCTGCATCTCCGGTAGGGAACCCCCTACCTGAACACATCAAGGTGACAGTGTTCATGGATGCCTGAAGGTTGGACCATCCCGCACACAGTTGTTCCGCGTGCATGCGAACACTATGGAGGAGGCGATCCAGATCGCCCTCCAAGAGGAGTACAGCCACCGACATGCTCGTACCCCTACGTCAGTGTGGCAAGACCACAAGGCGTCAACGGACGCAGTGCAAGGAACTCCAGCAGCTAGAGCTAGCACAGGGCCGGTACCCATGGAACTGGGTACGGCCGTACAGAGCTCCATCCGTTGCTACGGATGTGGGAAGCTCGGGCACATGCAACGTGCCGGCCCTGCGGGAGGGCAAAGGAAGTTCCCTTCCAAACCTAGGGGCTCAAGGGGCCCGTGGCAGAAGCCGCGACCCAAGAGCCAGGGGAACTGGGGTCACCAGTAGGGGCGGGGCGCCCTACTGGGGAAGATCTAAGTCCCCATGGTAGGAGTGCGGACGGCGCACGCCATGGAGGCTTAGCCCCTGAGAGCCTGGGTGCTCTCGAGACAAGAAAGAGCAGCGGCGGACTACTCGGGATACACGCGAGTGTACGGGGATGTGGAGATCCCTTCAGAATCCTGATTGACTCTGGGGCGTTGACGAACTTTGCTCGACGCCAGACGGTCGCACAGAATAGCGACAAGCTTGCCGACGCTTTGCACGAAAGCGAAGACAGGGGGCAGGTCTCGGTGAGGCTGACCAATGGTACGGTGGTTAACGTACCTGGGTCCGGATGGACCTGGCTGTAAAGTTTGAAGACTTTGACAGCACGGAGTCGTCCCTTGTCCTAGACATGGACAAGTACGACTCGATCCTGGGCATGCCGTGGCTCGAAAAGCATGAGCCTTGGATCGATTGGCGCGGCAAAGCCATTGGGGCTAGCCGGCCTGCAGTCTCCGACAGAGCTTTGGTGAGTAATGTTCCCACCTCTGTCCGGGACTGGGGCGCCAGGGATGGTCGCCAAGGCGCTTACGCGCCTGAAGAAGTACTGGGAGACACGGACGCCATCGAAAATGTTGCGATGAGCCTCGCAACCGGTCATGAGACCAAGGCTCATTGCCAAGCGTGTGGGATTGCTACAACGGCAAGTCCCAACGCTGAGAGTCGTCGCGCCGTATGGGCTTCGACTGTGGCAGTGCCGGACGGCACTGACCACGCGGGTAAAATAGGTCCGCAAGCAGCTGAAGCTGCTGAGGAGGACGCTGAGAGCGCCTCCGGCGTGGGTAACATAGTTCCACGCGGGGTCAAGAAGACCAGTACGAGGGCGGAGGTGTTGTTGAACACCTCCCGTGTGGATAACAAAGCACCACACTCAGAGTCTGAGACTCCACCGGCACGGCCGGTCGAAGAGCAATGCCATGTCTTCGACGGCGTGTCTGGTCGTCAAGTGAGGGCAGGTGCCGTCCATCTGGAGGCACTGCTAGAGGTGTCAGCACTGCTGATCCTCGAGGAATTGTCCATGAAGGACTTCCTGACCGAGTTGAAGGCCAGAGAGATTGCGGAGATGGTGCTCCTGAAGCCGGAGACCTCTACTGAAGATTTGGACCCTTCCTCCGTAATGGACGAGGATTGCTTGGAGGGGTTCACGAAGCAGCGCGCAACACGCTTGGGTTCTGAGATCCTCAAGAATGTGGCGAAGTGGGTCGGCAGAAATTGCTGACTGCCGGGTCCCCTTGCGCACTTGTGCTCCGGACTACCGACTAACGGAGGGGGTACTCCGATCGTCCGCTGACACTGAGCTTGGTCTCACCTTGTGTACCCGTCGGTGGGGCGGGTTGCACTCTTCCGGTGACGTGAAGATGCCTGGTGGGGATCGTCGAGGAACCGTACGGACGGTACTCAGGATTGTTGGGCAGACGCGCGGGAACTTCTTCACGCGTCTGTGGGGTAGATGTCGCGGGTAAGCCTTGAATATAACTTGGTCCGCGACGGGGTGTCCTTGGGTGTGTTTTCCTTTCCGTGCTTGCCGCCTCCTCTTGGCGGGATCTTCTTGGGGGGTCTTGTGATCGAGCCCCTGGTCAAGCTACCAGGGGTGACCTTCGCTTACTTCTTGTGGGGCCGTGGGGATATCTCTATCGTCAGGAGGGCCAATGTACGTTCCCAACCTGAAATGGATGCCACGTGGCCTTAGAGGAAGAGCGAGTCCAATGGGTTGAGAGCACCGAAGATTCAGTCGCCTTGGGTCTTCTCCTTGGTTGACTGGGTGGTTCGTTGTCGTCGGGTAGGCCAATATACGTTCCTGCCCCGGAAAGTCGAATGCCACGTGTCTTTATAAGAAGAAGCTTCCCTTTGTGTCTTACGAAGAAAATTCAGAAGTCTACCTTTCTCCTATCCTACTCGCATAGCCACTAGTTCCAAACTGTACCTAAATGTACCCAAGTAGTGGTACCTCGTGCCGTAATCATCGTATCGTTGTAGCCATATCAGTCTTGCTCCCAAGGGTTGGGGACCTGCCCGTCGTGATCGCATTTCCCGCTGATCGCATATCCGGATAATTATCCGGATGATCGCATCTTCGGGTGATCGCACTTTGTCCACATATCTCTAAGTTGGTAGTCGTCGGAGTGGCAAGTATGTCTGGGTGATCACTTCTCGGATGATCATATTTCGGTGATCGCACCTTGGATGATCGCATCTCAGAGATCATACCTCAGATGATCGCGTCTTGGTGATCGTATCTTGGTAGGTACCCGTTATGTTGACCGAAGGAACCATTCTGGATATCTGGGTAGTGCAATCTGCGATCAGGTCCCTTAACCGGATCCCGATCACCTTTCGCATATCTTATCCCTCATTTTCCTCTCGACTTCACGACAACCGCCCCCTGTGGTTGACTGGGCCGCACAACGGTCTTGTCGAACACACCTTTCTCGGAATCTCTCGCGTGTCATTGGCTGCCGTCAGTACTTCACACATCCAACTCGACTTTGTTCCCGCCATGCCCACTTCTCGCTCTGCAAGCCCGTGTGAAGCGGATGCTACGCCCCCTGGTCGCGTCACGCCGTCTTCTGCATCTACCAACCCGGTAGTCCCTACCGTCGACTTAAGTCTGCCAGAGGTGGACCGGTCGGCCCTCCAGTCGATACTGGACATCCTGACGTCACTAGTGGCGCGCCTGGAAGCCCACGAGTCTCTTGCAAGTGATCACGCTCACTTGCAGCGTGCTTATCGTGACCAGCAGAGGCGAATTCGCGACCTGGAGCAAGAAGTCCGGGATGGTTATGCTGCTGCCGCCCCGTTTGTTGCCTTCTGCCAACGCCGCTATGATATAGCGCGTCAAGAGCGCGAAGACGCCCGCACTGCACTGGCGGATTGTCAAGAAGCATTAGCAGACCGCCTGGACAACGCTCGCGAGCTCGAGGATCTGCGTGAGCGCTTCGCACGCGCGCAAACTGCGCACGCCGAAGAAGTTAGACGTCTTCAGAGCCAGATTGGCGACTTAACAAGCCAGATCTCCGTGATTCAGGCTGCTGCTATCAGTATTCCCCCAGAGCTTGGTCGCCGGCTAAACACCCTTCAAGACGAGCTTCTGGCAGTCGAAGAGCAGCGTGACCAGGCTTTCGCGGACCTTCGGCAAGCTGAGGAGACGACTCGTACGTTGGAAACTTCTCAGCAAGCTTTGGAGGATGCTACCAGCCGACTGCAGAACCAGGTGGCATCTCTTGAACGTCGGTTGGCCACTCAAAACGAGTCGGCCACTGCAGAAGTCCGCAGTCTCACTTTGCGACTGGACCAGAGCCACGCTGAACTCGATCGCTGGCGCGAAGCTGCTGAAGAAACCACTTCGACCCTCAGTGCTACCACAAATGCCCTACAGTCTATGACTGCTGAGCGGGATCGCGTCACCACCAGTCTTTTGACAACCCGTACGTATTGGCGTCATGCCTTTCTTCAGCTGTCCGTCTCACGTTTATGTTGCTTGTGTTGTTCAATGTAGAGTCTCAGGTGGTAACTGCTCGGAGTGCCATAGCGTTTAGAGCGTAGCGTGAACAGCCTCCAACCGGATCGCAACCGCCTGGCCCAGCTGGAACAGTCCTGTACGTCGCTCACTCGCGACTTGGCTTCTTCTCAAGAGGCTCGCCGACGGCTAGAGGCAGAGAGAGATCAGGTCGTCGGTGAGCGGGATACAATTCGTACCCGTGTAGCTGATCTGATCTCACTCGTGCATCCAGGATCAGCTTTCACCACTCCAGCTTCCGCGTCTCTGTCGTCCAAACGTCCGCGTAGTCCTTCAGCGTCGTCACCCTCTTCTCGGGCCGACCTGCGGGGTCGGCCGAGGCAACGACATCCTTCGAGGTCGGAGCAGACATCATCTCGTCGGCTGCGTGGTGGCAGCCGAAGCCGAGCGCGTGAGACTTCACCGGTTCGTCACCAGCCGACAGCCAGGGATCTGACTCCGATGACTCCCTAATGGCTGCGTTGGCACAACTTCGTTCTTCGGGTCGACGGCACCGTGGACCGTCTGGTGTTGAGGCCTCGTCATCCAGTGAGGTCATCCACTTGGAGTCCTCTTCTGAGAGTGGCAACGACAACGAAGATGGTGCAGGCGATCGCGGCGGAGGTGGAGACTCTGGTCACCGTGACGTTTCGAGTGGTGGATCTGGCTCCGGTCCTCCGAGCCAAGACGGTCAAGGCAGCTTCGATGACGTTGATCGAAGTAGACATGGTGGTGCGACTTCGATGTCTGGTGCCCATCGCAACGTCCTGCTTTCTGCGGCAGCATTTCAACAGCTTGCTCCTACGCGAATTCCTCGCACACACTGGGTGCCTGGATACCGGGAGCCTACGCAGCTTGCGAATGTGCATGTTGCACCTTGGTCGTCTGACGTTATCCGCCACACTAGTGTCCTCGAGCTGGATCTAGACACTCTCTTTCGTGAGTTGTCTAAACCTAGGCACTGGGGTTTCCCTGTTGACGCTCCGACCTCCACCTCGAACGACTGGCATTCGGAATTAATTACCGAAGCCAATGTCCGTGCCCTCTACGCGGGCGTACCGTGGCGGGTTTTATCCACCCCAATAGCACCCATTACCTTTACCGCGAGTGGCGAGTTCGACGTCATCTCACACAAGTATTCCACCTTCCAAGATCGGCATCTGCAAGCCTTATGGGAAGCGACCCATTCCTTTCCTGTCTCCGAGAGTTTACGTAAAAGAAACCCCTATTTGGCGCGGTTCTGGACAGCGAGGAAACAGCGCAGATCGCGTCTCGGCGCAGCCTGGAAGCGATTTCTCAAATGGGTTCTACGCTGTTTGATCTCTGGTCAGTGTGACCTCGATCTGCTTCTGGACCCGTACTTCCTTCATTACCCGCGATCCGGTGAGAAGGCCCGCTGGTTTCCCGGGATCGGGAGTGCTGCGGCGCCAGCCAACTTGATATCCGCGCTCCGTGATATTGACGCTGCCGAACCATGGCGCAACCAGTTCCGCGCTAACATCCAAGCCCATCCTGGCTCGCATTTGATTCGTCTTGAGGGTAAGTTCATCCCGTTGTAGCTTCGCTCGTTCTTAATCGTAGGTTCCGTAACACGAAGCTTCTTCCTTTCCATTTGTCGACCTAAGCAGGCGTTTCTTCACGCATTTCACATGTATCCCTTCCTTCATAGTGTACGGCCGCCCCGCACACTCTTCCACTCCATTCTCCCCGTAGCGCCTACCGCTACGGGTCATTCCCCTCCTCTTCATGCGTCTGCATGGCATCGAAACGATTTCGACTCGTCCGTCTTCGCTCGTACTCGTGCAGCAATGCTCCGCAGTTGAGGTCAGCCTCGTCCACCCACGATGGGTCGTCGTAGCCTTTCCAGAACACCTTGAACTCCCTATGGACCCGTCCATAGCGCGTGCGCCTCCCTGAGCGTACACCTGCGATTCGCTCGACTTCGTACTCGTCCGATTCCAACGGACTCTCCCAACTATCTTCCGGCAATAGCGCTTCGTCAAAGTCAATGCGATCGTCCTCCGTAACTGTCAACGCCGTTGTTGGGCGGTCTGGGAAAACCCTTACAGGCTTCAGCTTAGACAGATGCACTATCGGGAATATGCGATATCCAGAACCAGCCGTCTCTAGCCGTGCCGCGTGATTACCGATCATCTCGATCACACGAAAAGGTCCGTGCCACATGTGCGCGAGTTTTCGCGCGTAGCCTTCCTTTACTCTGTCTAGGTACAGCCATACTTGCACTCCCTCTTCGATCTTGTGAGGGCGGATATTCTCGTTGTGCTGATCTGCTCGTGCCCGAATAGCTTCTCGTAGCTTTTCGTTTACAGCCTCTCTCGCACGACGATACTGGCTTTGTATATGATATCGCCACCTGCGTGGCTCACAATCCCTCCTTCGCGTAGATCCAAACGGGATAACAGCTTCCAGGGTCGACCGTGGGTCCCAGCCATGCACCAAATAGAAAGCAGTATCCCCTCGTACTGTGTCTTGGGCAGTATTGAGTGCGAACGTAAGACGTTCTGCGTAGTCGTCCCAATCCTGTTGGCTGACGTCTGAGACGTACATCTTCAACGCTCGTGTCAGAGTCTGTACTGTCCGTTCTGCTTTTCCATTGGCCTGAGGCCGATATGCCATTGTCGCACTCTGCTTCATCTTCACCATCCCGTTGAAGGCGCGGAAAAAGTCCGCCATGAAACCTGGTTCCCGATCGTGCCTGATAACTTCGCTGGCTCCAAAGCGGCGGAATACGCACTCCTCATAGTTCTCAGCTATAGTTTGCGCTTCTCTTGAGCTACTTGCCTTAGCAACGACGTAACCTGTGAATAGGTCTGCCCAGATTAACAGCTCCGTGTTGCCCTTAAAGGATCGCGGTAGTGTCGGGATGTGGTCCATAGAGATGACTTGAAATGGGTACGTCGCTTGAATGTTTCCTGGGGACTCCCCTTGCACGAAGGGTCGCCCTTTCCCGGTCTCACAATCCGTACATTCCCCTACGTATTTCTGGACACTCCGATACAGTCCTCGCCCGTGGAAGTGCGCGCGAATTCGCAGGTATGTTCTCCCGATGCCCTGGTGCCCACCTTCGAGACTAGCATGATAGTGATGCAAGAAGTCTTGTTGCAGGCTCTCAGGTACCGCCAGCCTGATCATAGCGTCGCGATCTTCATCTCGCTGTACCGTTTTGGGACAGAAAAACAGAAGATCGTTCTCATCCACCTCGTAGTCCGACGCGATCTTCGCGCAAGACTTCGCATCTGCCGGCGCTAAGTTCTTCACGTCCCCTTTCAGGTACGCTTTGAGATCCGCGATCCACTTTTCTTCCTCTTGAGCCTGACGGATTCGTGTGCACCGCATGCGCTGGACCATCGGCCCTTCCAACACCTTAGGTCGACTACGTCGTGCGCGAGTCGATCGAGTGATGGCAGATAGATGAGCAAAACCGTCTTTTGACTTGGGTCTCAGGAGTTCGCCCAGCCTGTTCAAGGTGGTCAAGTCTTCGTGATTTTCCGCAGAGCTAACAATTTCCCCTTCTTGACGCTGCAGTGCCGCACTCGCTAACCGGTCTGCGCTCTGATTCCACTCCCGTTTCACATGTAGGAACTCGTGTTTTGGCCATGCTTGCAACCGATCCATCGCCTTTTGACGGAGCAGCTGTAACCCCGGAGCTTTGCACTCAATCTCGCCACGCATTTGGCGGATCACTAGATTGGAGTCCCCGCAGATTACGACTCGCCCCCTATCCAAGGAGGATAGCAAGTCGAGGCAGAGCAGCAGTCCGCGATATTCTGCCTCATTTACAGTCAAGTCGGTCATGTACTCCGACATGGCTTCCATGATAGTCCATTCTGGAAGCTTCCAAACGATCGCACTATACGCACCACCTTTCCGTTTGGTACGGGCAGATCCGTCAAAGCTGACGACTAAGAGTTCTTCATCTGGCTCGACGGTCGGTGGTAGCAGAACAGCGGTTTGACGCGGTCGTTTCTTCGGGGCAATTGCGAGCAAGGCTTCGTCAACTTCTGCTCGCGGGGTGATGCTTGCGGCTATTACGCCCAATATCTCTTCCTCACCCTTCGTGCATCTTGTGACTTCGAGCGTCCAGCCTGACAGCAACGCTGCCCACTTCCCAAGGCGTCCATCGAACCCGGTGGAGTTCAGCAGCCACGCTAGTGTCGAGTATCGCGATAGCACCTTAATGGGCCTCGTAACCAGTTGGGTATAGCATACATCCAACATCCGGAGGAGCGCCAAGACCTCCTTGTCCACCATCCCGTAGTTAATCTCGTTGGGTTTTAAGGTGCGACTGGTGAAGGTTACTGGCCAATACACGCCGTCGTGTTCTTGCATCAGTGCGGCTGAGATTGCCCATTTGCTGGCATACAGAACAACCACTGGAGTTCGATCTGGATCGAAGTGTCTTAGGACTGGTGTGGAAACTATCTTCGCCTTCAGCATGGTGAACGCGACTTTCGCCTGTGTCCATCAGTCGTCTCCGTCTCCCGGAGCCAGCTCGCCCCCTGTCCCTCGGGCGCTCATACTTATCTTTTCCTTGCGGCGGATCTCGTGGAAATCTACCTCCCTCAACTCATAAAGGACAGCAGCATAAACTGCGAAGTCTTCGATGAAGCGTCGGTAATAGTTCAAGCTTCCAAGGAACGATTGCATTGAGCGCAGCGTTCGCGGGAACGGGAGATTCCCTAAGGCCTCTAGATCTTTCGGGCTTGCCTCCAGACCTTCGGCAGAGACCTGATGTCCCAGATACGCCACCTTACGTAGTCCCCAAAAACTCTTCACTACGCTGATCGACAGATTCCATTTGTCACAGGCGTTGAGCAGTTTCTCGACTTTCTCACAGAGGTCGTCCCACGACGGGGCTGTCACCAAGATGTCGTCGATATACGATCGTCTTCCCAATACGGACGGCTTTATAACTGGTTCGGGCTCCCCTTCGGTAAACACATCAGTAGTTCTCGAGCTGTCCTGTCCCAGCCCGATACGCAAGTGTCCATACAACGCGTTATCGATAAGACGTTGATAGATCTGTGGGGCGTTCTTCAAGCCAAATGGCATGCGGGTCCATTCGAAAAGTCCGAATGGTGTGATGAATGCCGATATCTTGCGCGCTCTCTCTGTCATAGAGACTACCCAGAAACCGCTCGCCATGTCCAAGGAACAATACCAGAGCACTTTGTCCAAGTCTTCCAAGAGATCGTTAATCAACGGCATGGGGTACACCATCAGTTTCGTCAAGCTGTTCACCAGGCGATAATCGATACAGAGCCGAATATCGACTCCATTCTTCTTGATAATGATCACAATTGGTGAAGCCCAAGGTGAGGTCGAGTGCGTGATGATCGTCGCGGACAGTAACCCCTTGATGAGGTCGGACAACTTCTCCCGAAATTGTGGAGCGACCCGTCGGCAACGTTGTGCGATCGGCGTCGCTTCTCCCACATCGATATCGCAGATCGCGCCTAACGCGGCGGGCGGTAGTGCATTCCCCTTTCCGATCAGGAGGTGGGCTCTCTTCCAAATGATCTGGCGAAGTCTGTCGATCTCCTCTGGGGTATTAATCTCAGGGTCTCCCACTTGGATGTCTTTTATGGTGACTTCCTCTGTTGTGGTTACCACTTCCGGCAACACCGCCATTTGACTCTCGACGTCTTCGGCAAATAGATCTCCACCTTCGTGGATGCACACCTGGTCTGCCTCCTGCGGCGCCATGTTGGATTCGGGCCGTGGTGAGTTCCGAACCTCTGACAGCATCTCCGTTTGATCTGGCTTTGGATTTCCTGATTCTTCAGCGATCACTATATCTTCCTTCCTATCTTCGCGGTTGATACCTGTTCCTGAGGGGCCTATCTTCGGTTTTCTTTTTGGCTCTGGTACTTGTATGGTGGCCACCTTAGGGTGATTCGCTTGCCGCATCAAAATCCGAGTCGGGCGATCATATTGAGGTCGTTCGACCATTGGTTCCGAGGTCACGTCGTCCACTCCTTCATCTTCCTGTCGATCCGTCGTGGCTTCATAAGCCAGATTCTGCCATTCATTGTACCGGCGCGAACCTATGGAGACGAAACCGGCGCGTCGTGGTATGTGGTCACCTGACAGCCAGATTCCGATCCACGTATCGTCGAAGAGGGTTAAAGGTTGGTCGGACAAGTTGGTTATCCTCAGATACCTGCGTCGACCGAGTCCCTTGACAAATGTTGGTACCCACCGTTCGCCCCGGGTGATCCACAACTTTTGACGATCTGACATGCGTGAGTGGATCGGGACTTCCACCGAGTCGGCGACAGGAATCTCGATGTCTTGACCCAGCTCTAATCGTCTCGAGTTCGCGCTGAATAACTGGCGACGCCCGGCCAACTGGATACGCACCTCGTCGGGGAGGCAAAGTGTCCCATCTGCGAGGTCCAGCCGTATTCCGGCGGGCACCATAAAGTCCATACCGAGGATGGCTTCTTGGCCCGACAGTGATCCGACCCACGCGTCAAAGTAGTATACCAGCGTTCCCGCCAGCGTGACCTTGATCTTGGTACGTCCTTCTGTCATGTAGGTATTCTCCCCTATACCGACACATTCTTGTCTCTGACTGTCGTCAATGTAGCATCCAACCTTACGAGCAAAGGTGGAGTCCACGATCGAGACTTCCGCGCCGGAGTCAAAGAGTAGGGTGGCCCTCTCATTGTTGAGCTTACCCACTGCCTTGGCTTGTTTAAACCACTTTCCAGGGGCATGATATTTCCAATACCCACGCGACTCTCCTGGCAGCAGATCCAGCTCCATGATCACATCTGAACGGGCATACTCATCCTTTCGCAGACTTGCAATCGCCAAGGTTTGTTTCCCATGCATTTCACGTGTATTGTTTGTCGAGTCTGTCCGCTTACTAACCTTCGGTCCCGCTTTCTTCTCGACGTATGCATATATGCAGAGTTTAGAACGCTCGGCTCGTACCAGATTCCAACCTGGCGAGCGTTCTAGTTTAACATCTTCTCCGCGTCGACGGGCAGCATCCCAGCGTGTTTCGTGGGAACATACCACTGGCGGATCAAATTGTAAAACTCTTCCATCGGGCATTTTCCGGCTTCGTGGATCTCTCCACATGCGCGGCAGACGAACAGGCAATGATCAGAAGGGTGACCCTTCCGGTTACACTTTTCGCATGTCAACCTCTTCCAGCAACCCAAGTCATCGTGCTTCGATGATCCACAGTGGCTGCAGCGCGCTAACTTCGGGCCTCCGTCGTTTCGGTGTGGGGATCGCGAGCTTTCCTGGTTGTCGCGACCCGCAAATGCGGCTACGTATATTTGACGAAGCTCATCCTCCGATCCCGAACCTCCTGTGTCCGATTCAGATTCACTGGAATCCGACGTTGTCCGGACCGCTTGTATGGCTCGGGTCGTCTTTGGTGGTGCAGCTTGGGGTGTCGTGGTCGCCTTCTGACGGAATCGGTTGGATCCAGCGTGCGCTTTCCCTTGGCGAGCCTTAGCTCGCTGGCGAGCACGCAACATATCTTCAAGGGCGTCCGCGTCTTCCAGACGCAATAGCGCTAGTTGATCGGCCAAGTCGCGATCGTCCAATGTTTCAATGAAGTGTTCCACGTGTTCACGTCGTGTTGCTTCGGGTCCGTCCTTGACCTGCAACTTCGCTCGTAAGCCGGCGACGTTCAGCCGATGAAGGTATTCAAGTGGTGACTCGTCGGATCGCTTCCTAGCGTGGTAGTACTGTCTCGCAACAGATACGCCATGCCCGCAGTGTTGCGTCTGGAACGTTCTCAGCAAATCCTTCCAGTTGCTTCGCGTGGAACGACTCAACTGTCTATACCAATTGCGTGCTGGGCAGTCAGCAAGTCGCCAAACACCAGACATTTTTCACTGTCTGGGTTTGGTCGCGAACGAACGCGGATTTCGCTTTGCCCAGCCAGCTTCTTGCTCGGTCTTCATCGTTCTCCTTACCTGAGAACTCCTTGAGTTCCGAGATCGCGGACACTCGGATACGTGGTTGCAACGCCAGCGGCTCTGGCTGGTTTCCTGATGCTACTCCTGCGGACGCCACAAGGGCCGGACGAGGTACGTCGATGCTGAGGTCGTCTGGATCGAACTCGTCTTGGCAGTCGATATGCGACTCCGCGGACTCCATTTCGACATCATGCATTCCTCGGGGCTCTGCCTGCGTATTCATCGTTGGTTGCGCTCTCAACGTTTGCTGTTCCTTGAGGAACCGTTCCATCGCGGCGTTGAAGAATGTATGCATACGATCCGAGCTCGGCGGAGTGAACGTAGTTCCCAGCCGATTTTGACTCGCGTTCGCCTTGCGCTCCTGTAGCATTGACGATCCTGAAGGTCCCAAAGTCATTCGCTGCAGATCGACTGAGTTGTCTGATCCTGCTTCTGAGGTGGCCGACGCATATTGGGATGAGCCGGTTTGGTACTCCGGACTCCGGAAGGACGTCATTTTGGGCGTCTCTTTGAGCGTCGTACTGCCGATCATGGCGCCAGTAATTTGTGGAGTGTTGACGTCGCGTCCTGGATCGCAAACAGTTCCGCATCAAATAGCGCATTCGCATCGAACGGCCCCGGTTCGATACCAGCTTCTTTCATCGTGCGCATTAGAACTTTGACGGCTTCGAGTTTATTGGACGTCTCGGTGGGCGCTGTCACTGGGCCTTGCGGAGTGTTACTCATCTTCGGGCGCATGATCTTCATGACCGGGTTTACGATCAAGAACGATGTCAGCTCCCTCTGATGATACGTCAGCTCCAGCTTGTCCGCAGACCAGTTCCGCGTCTCCTCGCGGCCTTCGACGTCCGAATCAGGGGCCTTCAGCTTCTTTCGCGTGGATTTCGGCTCTTCTTCTTCGAAGCAGCACGCGAAGCTGGAGGAATGGTGGTGGATGAAGGTCTATCGGCTTGCGCCAAAGGACCTTCATCCGGCGAAACGTAACGCGAGTTACGTTCCGCAGGGGCTCCCGAAGGAGCCTGGGGAGGAGGTGAGGTTTCTCTTCGAGGTCCATCGCTGGGCCTCCCTCCTTGTCATCAACAGAGCTCCTCCCAGCGCTCTGGCGATGAGTGTATCCTGCTTCACTCAGCAGCGCTTGCGGCGATACACCTTCCGCTAACGCCTCAATCCCAGGTTCCAACTTGATCTTGGTGGCATCTTCGTCGGACTCGCGGTGAAATCCCTGTGAGTCACCAGAAGATCCGGGCACGCGCACCATTGTGGCGAAGTGGGTCGGCAGAAATTGCTGACTGCCGGGTCCCCTTGCGCACTTGTGCTCCGGACTACCGACTAACGGAGGGGGTACTCCGATCGTCCGCTGACACTGAGCTTGGTCTCACCTTGTGTACCCGTCGGTGGGGCGGGTTGCACTCTTCCGGTGACGTGAAGATGCCTGGTGGGGATCGTCGAGGAACCGTACGGACGGTACTCGGGATTGTTGGGCAGACGCGCGGGAACTTCTTCACGCGTCTGTGGGGTAGATGTCGCGGGTAAGCCTTGAATATAACTTGTCCGCGACGGGGTGTCCTTGGGTGTGTTTCCTTTCCGTGCTTGCCGCCTCCTCTTGGCGGGATCTTCTTGGGGGTCTTGTGATCGAGCCCCTGGTCAAGCTACCAGGGGTGACCTTCGCTTACTTCTTGTGGGGCCGTGGGGATATCTCTATCGTCAGGAGGGCCAATGTACGTTCCCAACCTGAATGGATGCCACGTGGCCTTAGAGGAAGAGCGAGTCCAATGGGTTGAGAGCACCGAAGATTCAGTCGCCTTGGGTCTTCTCCTTGGTTGACTGGGTGGTTCGTTGTCGTCGGGTAGGCCAATATACGTTCCTGCCCCGGAAAGTCGAATGCCACGTGTCTTTATAAGAAGAAGCTTCCCTTTGTGTCTTACGAAGAAAATTCAGAAGTCTACCTTTCTCCTATCCTACTCGCATAGCCACTAGTTCCAAACTGTACCTAAATGTACCCAAGTAGTGGTACCTCGTGCCGTAATCATCGTATCGTTGTAGCCATATCAGTCTTGCTCCCAAGGGTGGGGCCCTGCCCGTCGTGATCGCATTTCCGCTGATCGCATATCCGGATAATTATCCGGATGATCGCATCTTCGGGTGATCGCACTTTGTCCACATATCTCTAAGTTGGTAGTCGTCGGAGTGGCAAGTATGTCTGGGTGATCACTTCTCGGATGATCATATTTCGGTGATCGCACCTTGGATGATCGCATCTCAGAGATCATACCTCAGATGATCGCGTCTTGGTGATCGTATCTTGGTAGGTACCCGTTATGTGTTGACCGAAGGTACCATTCTGGATATCTGGGTCGTACAATCTGCGATCAGGCCTTAACCGGATCACAATCACCTTTCGCATATCTTATCCATCAATTTCCTCTCGACTTCACGACAATACCCTGCGCT
>VOQZ01000968.1:0-21057 GCA_008079305.1 Phytophthora palmivora
GGGTGGTTCGTTGTCGTCGGGTAGGCCAATATACGTTCCTGCCCCGGAAAGTCGAATGCCACGTGTCTTTATAAGAAGAAGCCCCTTGTGTCTTACGAAGAAAATTCCGAAGTCTACCTTTCTCCTATCCTACTCGCATAGCCACTAGTTCCAAACTGTACCTAAATGTACCCAAGTAGTGGTACCTCGTGCCGTAATCATCGTATCGTTGTAGCCATATCAGTCTTGCTCCCAAGGGTTGGGGCCCGCCCGTCGTGATCGCATTTCCCGCTGATCGCATATCCGGATAATTATCCGGATGATCGCATCTTCGGGTGATCGCACTTTGTCCGCATATCTCTAAGTTGGTAGTCGTCGGAGTGTAGCAAGATGTCTGGGTGATCACTTCTCGGATGATCATATTTCGGTAATCGCACCTTGGATGATCGCATCTCAGAGATCATACCTCAGATGATCGCGTCTTGGTGATCGTATCTTGGTAGGTACCCGTTATGTTGACCGAAGGTACCATTCTGGATATCTGGGTCGTACAATCTGCGATCAGGCCCCTTAACCGGATCACGATCACCTTTCGCATATCTTATCCATCAATTTCCTCTCGACTTCACGACAACCGCCCCCTGTGGTTGACTGGGCCGCACAACGGTCTTGTCGAACACACCTTTCTCGGAATCTCTCGCGTGTCATTGGCTGCCGTCAGTACTTCACACATTCAACTCGACTTTGTTCCCGCCATGCCCACTTCTCGCTCTGCAAGCCCGGGTGAAGCGGATGCTACGCCCCCTGGTCGCGTCACGCCGTCTTCTGCATCTACCAACCCGGTAGTCCCTACCGTCGACTTAAGTCTGCCAGAGGTGGACCGGTCGGCCCTCCAGTCGACACTGGACATCCTGACGTCACTAGTGGCGCGCCTGGAAGCCCACGAGTCTCTTGCAAGTGATCACTCTCACTTGCAGCGTGCTTATCGTGACCAGCAGAGGCGAATTCGCGACCTGGAGCAAGAAGTCCGGGATGGTTATGCTGCTGCCGCCCCGTTTGTTGCCTTCTGCCAACGCCGCTATGATATAGCGCGTCAAGAGCGCGAAGACGCCCGCACTGCACTGGCGGATTGTCAAGAAGCATTAGCAGACCGCCTGGACAACGCTCGCGAGCTCGAGGATCTGCGTGAGCGCTTCGCACGCGCGCAAACTGCGCACGCCGAAGAAGTTGGACGTCTTCAGAGCCAGATTGGCGACTTAACAAGCCAGATCTCCGTGATTCAGGCTGCTGCTATCAGTATTCCCCCAGAGCTTGGTCGCCGGCTAAACACCCTTCAAGACGAGCTTCTGGCAGTCGAAGAGCAGCGTGACCAGGCTTTCGCGGACCTTCGGCAAGCTGAGGAGACGACTCGTACGTTGGAAACTTCTCAGCAAGCTTTGGAGGATGCTACCAGCCGACTGCAGAACCAGGTGGCATCTCTTGAACGTCGCTTGGCCGCTCAAAACGAGTCGGCCACTGCAGAAGTCCGCAATCTCACTTTGCGACTGGACCAGAGCCACGCTGAACTCGATCGCTGGCGCGAAGCTGCTGAAGAAACCACTTCGACCCTCAGTGCTACCACAAATGCCCTACAGTCTATGACTGCTGAGCGGGATCGCGTCACCACCAGTCTTTTGACTACCCGTACGTATTGGCGTCGCGTGCCTTTCTTCAGCTGTCCGTCTCACGTTTATGTTGCTTGTGTTGTTCAATGTAGAGTCTCAGGTGGTAACTGCTCGGAGTGCCATAGCGTTTAGAGCGTAGCGTGAACAGCCTCCAACCGGATCGCAACCGCCTGGCCCAGCTGGAACAGTCCTGTACGTCGCTCACTCGCGACTTGGCTTCTTCTCAAGAGGCTCGCCAACGGCTAGAGGCAGAGAGAGATCAGGTCGTCGGTGAGCGGGATACTATTCGTACCCGTGTAGCTGATCTGATCTCACTCGTGCATCCAGGATCAGCTTTCACCACTCCAGCTTCCGCGTCTCTGTCGTCCAAACGTCCGCGTAGTCCTTCAGCGTCGTCACCCTCTTCTCGGGCTGACCTGCGGGGTCGGCCGAGGCAACGACATCCTTCGAGGTCGGAGCAGACATCATCTCGTCGGCTGCGTGGTGGCAGCCGAAGCCGAGCGCGTGAGACTTCACCAGGTTCGTCACCAGTCGACAGCCAGGGATCTGACTCCGATGACTCCCTAATGGCTGCGTTGGCACAACTTCGTTCTTCGGGTCGACGGCACCGTGGACCTTCTGGTGTTGAGGCCTCGTCATCCAGTGAGGTCATCCACTTGGAGTCCTCTTCTGAGAGTGGCAACGACAACGAAGATGGTGCAGGCGATCGCGGCGGAGGTGGAGACTCTAGTCACCGTGACGTTTCGAGTGGTGGATCTGGCTCCGGTCCTCCGAGCCAAGACGATCAAGGCAGCTTCGATGACGTTGATCGAAGTAGACATGGTGGTGCGACTTCGATGTCTGGTGCCCATCGCAACGTCCTGCTCTCTGCGGCAGCATTTCAACAGCTTGCTCCTACGCGAATTCCTCGCACACACTGGGTGCCTGGATACCGGGAGCCTACGCAGCTTGCGAATGTGCATGTTGCACCTTGGTCGTCTGACGTTATCCGCCACACTAGCGTCCTCGAGCTGGATCTAGACACTCTCTTTCGTGAGTTGTCTAAACCTAGGCACTGGGTTTTCCCTGTTGACGCTCCGACATCCACCTCGAACGACTGGCATTCGGAATTAATTACCGAAGCCAATGTCCGTGCCCTCTACGCGGGCGTACCGTGGCGGGTTTTATCCACCCCAATAGCACCCATTACCTTTACCGCGAGTGGCGAGTTCGACGTCATCTCACACAAGTATTCCACCTTCCAAGATCGGCATCTGCAAGCCTTATGGGAGCGACCCATTCCTTTCCTGTCTCCGAGAGTTTACGTAAAAGAAACCCCTATTTGGCGCGGTTCTGGACAGCGAGGAAACAGCGCAGATCGCGTCTCGGCGCAGCCTGGAAGCGATTTCTCAAATGGGTTCTACGCTGTTTGATCTCTGGTCAGTGTGACCTCGATCTGCTTCTGGACCCGTACTTCCTGCATTACCCGCGATCCGGTGAGAAGGCCCGCTGGTTTCCCGGGATCGGGAGTGCTGCGGCGCCAGCCGACTTGATATCCGCGCTCCGAGATGTTGACGCTGCCGAACCATGGCGCAACCAGTTCCGCGCTAACATCCAAGCCCATCCTGGCTCGCATTTGATTCGTCTTGAGGGTAAGTTCATCCCGTTGTAGCTTCGCTCGTTCTTAATCGTAGGTTCCGTAACACGAAGCTTCTTCCTTTCCATTTGTCGACCTAAGAAGGCGTTTCTTCACGCATTTCACATGTATCCCTTCCTTCATAGTGTACGGCCGCCCCGCACACTCTTCCACTCCATTCTCCTCGTAGCGCCTACCGCTACGGGTCATTCCCCTCCTCTTCATGCGTCTGCATGGCATCGAAACGATTTCGACTCGTCCGTCTTCGCTCGTACTCGTGCAGCAATGCTCCGCAGTTGAGGTCAGCCTCGTCCACCCACGATGGGTCGTCGTAGCCTTTCCAGAACACCTTGAACTCCCTATGGACCCGTCCATAGCGCGTGCGCCTCCCTGAGCGTACACCTGCGATTCGCTCGACTTCGTACTCGTCCGATTCCAACGGACTCTCCCAACTATCTTCCGGCAATAGCGCTTCGTCAAAGTCAATGCGATCGTCCTCCGTAACTGTCAACGCCGTTGTTGGGCGGTCTGGGAAAACCCTTACAGGCTTCAGCTTAGACAGATGCACTATCGGGAATATGCGATATCCAGAACCAGCCGTCTCTAGCCGTGCCGCGTGATTACCGATCATCTCGATCACACGAAAAGGTCCGTGCCACATGTGCGCGAGTTTTCGCGCGTAGCCTTCCTTTACTCTGTCTAGGTACAGCCATACTTGCACTCCCTCTTCGATCTTGTGAGGGCGGATATTCTCGTTGTGCTGATCTGCTCGTGCCCGAATAGCTTCTCGTAGCTTTTCGTTTACAGCCTCTCTCGCACGACGATACTGGCTTTGTATATGATATCGCCACCTGCGTGGCTCACAATCCCTCCTTCGCGTAGATCCAAACGGGATAACAGCTTCCAGGGTCGACCGTGGGTCCCAGCCATGCACCAAATAGAAAGCAGTATCCCCTCGTACTGTGTCTTGGGCAGTATTGAGTGCGAACGTAAGACGTTCTGCGTAGTCGTCCCAATCCTGTTGGCTGACGTCTGAGACGTACATCTTCAACGCTCGTGTCAGAGTCTGTACTGTCCGTTCTGCTTTTCCATTGGCCTGAGGCCGATATGCCATTGTCGCACTCTGCTTCATCTTCACCATCCCGTTGAAGGCGCGGAAAAAGTCCGCCATGAAACCTGGTTCCCGATCGTGCCTGATAACTTCGCTTGCTCCAAAGCGGCGGAATACGCACTCCTCATAGTTCTCAGCTATAGTTTGCGCTTCTCTTGAGCTACTTGCCTTAGCAACGACGTAACCTGTGAATAGGTCTGCCCAGATTAACAGCTCCGTGTTGCCCTTAAAGGATCGCGGTAGTGTCGGGATGTGGTCCATAGAGATGACTTGAAATGGGTACGTCGCTTGAATGTTTCCTGGGGACTCCCCTTGCACGAAGGGTCGCCCTTTCCCGGTCTCACAATCCGTGCATTCCCCTACGTATTTCTGGACACTCCGATACAGTCCTCGCCAGTGGAAGTGCGCGCGAATTCGCAGGTATGTTCTCCCGATGCCCTGGTGCCCACCTTCGAGACTAGCATGATAGTGATGCAAGAAGTCTTGTTGCAGGCTCTCAGGTACCACCAGCCTGATCATAGCGTCGCGATCTTCATCTCGCTGTACCGTTTTGGGACAGAAAAACAGAAGATCATTCTCATCCACCTCGTAGTCCGACGCGATCTTCGCGCAAGACTTCGCATCTGCCGGCGCTAAGTTCTTCACGTCCCCTTTCAGGTACGCTTTGAGATCCGCGATCCACTTTTCTTCCTCTTGAGCCTGACGGATTCGTGTGCACCGCATGCGCTGGACCATCGGCTCTTCCAACACCTTAGGTCGACTACGTCGTGCGCGAGTCGATCGAGTGATGGCAGATAGATGAGCAAAACCGTCTTTTGACTTGGGTCTCAGGAGTTCGCCCAGCCTGTTCAAGGTGATCAAGTCTTCGTGATCTTCCGCAGAGGTAACAATTTCCCCTTCTTGACGCTGCAGTGCCGCACTCGCTAACCGGTCTGCGCTCTGATTCCACTCCCGTTTCACATGTAGGAACTCGTGTTTTGGCCATGCTTGCAACCGATCCATCGCCTTTTGACGGAGCAGCTGTAACCCCGGAGCTTTGCACTCAATCTCGCCACGCATTTGGCGGATCACTAGATTGGAGTCCCCGCAGATTACGACTCGCCCCCTATCCAAGGAGGATAGCAACTCGAGGCAGAGCAGCAGTCCGCGATATTCTGCCTCATTCACAGTCAAGTCGGTCATGTACTCTGACATGGCTTCCATGATAGTCCATTCTGGAAGCTTCCAAACGATCGCACTATACGCACCACCTTTCCGTTTGGTACGGGCAGATCCGTCAAAGCTGACGACTAAGAGTTCTTCATCTGGCTCGACGGTCGGTGGTAGCAGAACAGCGGTTTGACGCGGTCGTTTCTTCGGGGCAATTGCGAGCAAGGCTTCGTCAACTTCTGCTCGCGGGGTGATGCTTGCGGCTATTACGCCCAATATCTCTTCCTCACCCTTCGTGCATCTTGTGACTTCGAGCGTCCAGCCTGACAGCAACGCTGCCCACTTCCCAAGGCGTCCATCGAACCCGGTGGAGTTCAGCAGCCACGCTAGTGTCGAGTATCGCGATAGCACCTTAATGGGCCTCGTAACCAGTTGGGTATAGCATACATCCAACATCCGGAGGAGCGCCAAGACCTCCTTGTCCACCATCCCGTAGTTAATCTCGTTGGGTTTCAAGGTGCGACTGGTGAAGGTTACTGGCCAATACACGCCGTCGTGTTCTTGCATCAGTGCGGCTGAGATTGCCCATTTGCTGGCATACAGAACAACCACTGGAGTTCGATCTGGATCGAAGTGTCTTAGGACTGGTGTGGAAACTATCTTCGCCTTCAGCATGGTGAACGCGACTTTCGCCTGTGTCCATCGGTCGTCTCCGTCTCCCGGAGCCAGCTCGCCCCCTGTCCCTCGGGCGCTCATACTTATCTTTTCCTTGCGGCGGATCTCGTGGAAATCTACCTCCCTCAACTCATAAAGGACAGCAGCATAAACTGCGAAGTCTTCGATGAAGCGTCGGTAATAGTTCAAGCTTCCAAGGAACGATTGCATTGAGCGCAGCGTTCGCGGGAACGGGAGATTCCCTAAGGCCTCTAGATCTTTCGGGCTTGCCTCCAGACCTTCGGCAGAGACCTGATGTCCCAGATACGCCACCTTACGTAGTCCCCAAAAACTCTTCACTACGCTGATCGACAGATTCCATTTGTCACAGGCGTTGAGCAGTTTCTCGACTTTCTCACAGAGGTCGTCCCACGACGGGGCTGTCACCAAGATGTCGTCGATATACGATCGCCTTCCCAATACGGACGGCTTTATAACTGGTTCGGGCTCCCCTTCGGTAAACACATCAGTAGTTCTCGAGCTGTCCTGTCCCGGTCCGATACGCAAGTGTCCATACAACGCGTTATCGATAAGACGTTGATAGATCTGTGGGGCGTTCTTCAAGCCAAATGGCATGCGGGTCCATTCGAAAAGTCCGAATGGTGTGATGAATGCCGATATCTTGCGCGCTCTCTCTGTCATAGAGACTACCCAGAAACCGCTCGCCATGTCCAAGGAACAATACCAGAGCACTTTGTCCAAGTCTTCCAAGAGATCGTTAATCAACGGCATGGGGTACACCATCAGTTTCGTCAAGCTGTTCACCAGGCGATAATCGATACAGAGCCGAATATCGACTCCATTCTTCTTGATAATGATCACAATTGGTGAAGCCCAAGGTGAGGTCGAGTGCGTGATGATCGTCGCGGACAGTAACCCCTTGATGAGGTCGGACAACTTCTCCCGAAATTGTGGAGCGACCCGTCGGCAACGTTGTGCGATCGGCGTCGCTTCTCCCACATCGATATCGCAGATCGCGCCTAACGCGGCGGGCGGTAGTGCATTCCCCTTTCCGATCAGGAGGTGGGCTCTCTTCCAAATGATCTGGCGAAGTCTGTCGATCTCCTCTGGGGTATTAATCTCAGGGTCTCCCACTTGGATGTCTTTTATGGTGACTTCCTCTGTTGTGGTTACCACTTCCGGCAACACCGCCATTTGACTCTCGACGTCTTCGGCAAATAGATCTCCACCTTCGTGGATGCACACCTGGTCTGCCTCCTGCGGCGCCATGTTGGGTTCGGGCCGTGGTGAGTTCCGAACCTCTGACAGCATCTCCGTTTGATCTGGCTTTGGATTTCCTGATTCTTCAGCGATCACTATATCTTCCTTCCTATCTTCGCGGTTGATACCTGTTCCTGAGGGGCCTATCTTCGGTTTTCTTTTTGGCTCTGGTACTTGTATGGTGGCCACCTTAGGGTGATTCGCTTGCCGCATCAAAATCCGAGTCGGGCGATCATATTGAGGTCGTTCGACCATTGGTTCCGAGGTCACGTCGTCCACTCCTTCATCTTCCTGTCGATCCGTCGTGGCTTCATAAGCCAGATTCTGCCATTCATTGTACCGGCGCGAACCTATGGAGACGAAACCGGCGCGTCGTGGTATGTGGTCACCTGACAGCCAGATTCCGATCCACGTATCGTCGAAGAGGGTTAAAGGTTGGTCGGACAAGTTGGTTATCCTCAGATACCTGCGTCGACCGAGTCCCTTGACAAATGTTGGTACCCACCGTTCGCCCCGGGTGATCCACAACTTTTGACGATCTGACATGCGTGAGTGGATCGGGACTTCCACCGAGTCGGCGACAGGAATCTCGATGTCTTGACCCAGCTCTAATCGTCTCGAGTTCGCGCTGAATAACTGGCGACGCCCGGCCAACTGGATACGCACCTCGTCGGGGAGGCAAAGTGTCCCATCTGCGAGGTCCAGCCGTATTCCGGCGGGCACCATAAAGTCCATACCGAGGATGGCTTCTTGGCCCGACAGTGATCCGACCCACGCGTCAAAGTAGTATACCAGCGTTCCCGCCAGCGTGACCTTGATCTTGGTACGTCCTTCTGTCATGTAGGTATTCTCCCCTATACCGACACATTCTTGTCTCTGACTGTCGTCAATGTAGCATCCAACCTTACGAGCAAAGGTGGAGTCCACGATCGAGACTTCCGCGCCGGAGTCAAAGAGTAGGGTGGCCCTCTCATTGTTGAGCTTACCCACTGCCTTGGCTTGTTTAAACCACTTTCCAGGGGCATGATATTTCCAATACCCACGCGACTCTCCTGGCAGCAGATCCAGCTCCATGATCACATCTGAACGGGCATACTCATCCTTTCGCAGACTTGCAATCGCCAAGGTTTGTTTCCCATGCATTTCACGTGTATTGTTTGTCGAGTCTGTCCGCTTACTAACCTTCGGTCCCGCTTTCTTCTCGACGTATGCATATATGCAGAGTTTAGAACGCTCGGCTCGTACCAGATTCCAACCTGGCGAGCGTTCTAGTTTAACATCTTCTCCGCGTCGACGGGCAGCATCCCAGCGTGTTTCGTGGGAACATACCACTGGCGGATCAAATTGTAAAACTCTTCCATCGGGCATTTTCCGGCTTCGTGGATCTCTCCACATGCGCGGCAGACAAACAGGCAATGATCAGAAGGGTGACCCTTCCGGTTACACTTTTCGCATGTCAACCTCTTCCAGCAACCCAAGTCATCGTGCTTCGATGATCCACAGTGGCTGCAGCGCGCTAACTTCGGGCCTCCGTCGTTTCGGTGTGGGGATCGCGAGCTTTCCTGGTTGTCGCGACCAGCAAATGCGGCTACGTATATTTGACGAAGCTCATCCTCCGATCCCGAACCTCCTGTGTCCGATTCAGATTCACTGGAATCCGACGTTGTTCGGACCGCTTGTATGCTCGGGTCGTCTTTGGTGGTGCAGCTTGGGGTGTCGTGGTCGCCTTCTGACGGAATCGGTTGGATCCAGCGTGCGCTTTCCCTTGGCGAGCCTTAGCTCGCTGGCGAGCACGCAACGTATCTTCAAGGGCGTCCGCGTCTTCCAGACGCAATAGCGCTAGTTGATCGGCCAAGTCGCGATCGTCCAATGTTTCAATGAAGTGTTCCACGTGTTCACGTCGTGTTGCTTCGGGTCCGTCCTTGACCTGCAACTTCGCTCGTAAGCCGGCGACGTTCAGCCGATGAAGGTATTCAAGTGGTGACTCGTCGGATCGCTTCCTAGCGTGGTAGTACTGTCTCGCAACAGATACGCCATGCCCGCAGTATTGCGTCTGGAACGTTCTCAGCAAATCCTTCCAGTTGCTTCGCGTGGAACGACTCAACTGTCTATACCAATTGCGTGCTGGGCCAGTCAGCAAGTCGCCAAACACCAGACATTTTTCACTGTCTGGGGCTTGGTCGCGAACGAACGCGGATTTCGCTTTGCCCAGCCAGCTTCTTGCTCGGTCTTCATCGTTCTCCTTACCTGAGAACTCCTTGAGTTCCGAGATCGCGGACACTCGGATACGTGGTGCAACGCCAGCGGCTCTGGCCTGGTTTCCTGATGCTACTCCTGCGGACGCCACAAGGGCCGGACGAGGTACGTCGATGCTGAGGTCGTCTGGATCGAACTCGTCTTGGCAGTCGATATGCGACTCCGCGGACTCCATTTCGACATCATGCATTCCTCGGGGCTCTGCCTGCGTATTCATCGTTGGTTGCGCTCTCAACGTTTGCTGTTCCTTGAGGAACCGTTCCATCGCGGCGTTGAAGAATGTATGCATACGATCCGAGCTCGGCGGAGTGAACGTAGTTCCCAGCCGATTTTGACTCGCGTTCGCCTTGCGCTCCTGTAGCATTGACGATCCTGAAGGTCCCAAAGTCATTCGCTGCAGATCGACTGAGTTGTCTGATCCTGCTTCTGAGGTGGCCGACGCATATTGGGATGAGCCGGTTTGGTACTCCGGACTCCGGAAGGACGTCATTTTGGGCGTCTCTTTGAGCGTCGTACTGCCGATCAGTGGCGCCAGTAATTTGTGGAGTGTTGACGTCGCGTCCTGGATCGCAAACAGTTCCGCATCAAATAGCGCATTCGCATCGAACGGCCCCGGTTCGATACCAGCTTCTTTCATCGTGCGCATTAGAACTTTGACGGCTTCGAGTTTATTGGACGTCTCGGTGGGCGCTGTCACTGGGCTTGCGGAGTGTTACTCATCTTCGGGCGCATGATCTTCATGACCGGGTTTACGATCAAGAACGATGTCAGCTCCCTCTGATGATACGTCAGCTCCAGCTTGTCCGCAGACCAGTTCCGCGTCTCCTCGCGGCCTTCGACGTCCGAATCAGGGGCCTTCAGCTTCTTTCGCGTGGATTTCGGCTTCTTCTTCTTCGAAGCAGCACGCGAAGCTGGAGGAATGGTGGTGGATGAAGGTCTATCGGCTTGCGCCAAAGGACCTTCATCCGGCGAAACGTAACGCGAGTTACGTTCCGCAGGGGCTCCCGAAGGAGCCTGGGGAGGAGGTTGAGGTTTCTCTTCGAGGTCCATCGCTGGGCCTCCCTCCTTGTCATCAACAGAGCTCCTCCCAGCGCTCTGGCGATGAGTGTATCCTGCTTCACTCAGCAGCGCTTGCGGCGATACACCTTCCGCTAACGCCTCAATCCCAGGTTCCAACTTGATCTTGGTGGCATCTTCGTCGGACTCGCGGTGAAATCCCTGTGAGTCACCAGAAGATCCGGGCACGCGCACCATTGTGGCGAAGTGGGTCGGCAGAAATTGCTGACTGCCGGGTCCCCTTGCGCACTTGTGCTCCGGACTACCGACTAACGGAGGGGGTACTCCGATCGTCCGCTGACACTGAGCTTGGTCTCACCTTGTGTACCCGTCGGTGGGGCGGGTTGCACTCTTCCGGTGACGTGAAGATGCCTGGTGGGGATCGTCGAGGAACCGTACGGACGGTACTCGGGATTGTTGGGCAGACGCGCGGGAACTTCTTCACGCGTCTGTGGGGTAGATGTCGCGGGTAAGCCTTGAATATAACTTGGTCCGCGACGGGGTGTCCTTGGGTGTGTTTTCCTTTCCGTGCTTGCCGCCTCCTCTTGGCGGGATCTTCTTGGGGGTCTTGTGATCGAGCCCCTGGTCAAGCTACCAGGGGTGACCTTCGCTTACTTCTTGTGGGGCCGTGGGGATATCTCTATCGTCAGGAGGGCCAATGTACGTTCCCAACCTGGAATGGATGCCACGTGGCCTTAGAGAAGAGCGAGTCCAATGGGTTGAGAGCACCGAAGATTCAGTCGCCTTGGGTCTTCTCCTTGGTTGACTGGGTGGTTCGTTGTCGTCGGGTAGGCCAATATACGTTCCTGCCCCGGAAAGTCGAATGCCACGTGTCTTTATAAGAAGAAGCTTCCCTTTGTGTCTTACGAAGAAAATTCAGAAGTCTACCTTTCTCCTATCCTACTCGCATAGCCACTAGTTCCAAACTGTACCTAAATGTACCCAAGTAGTGGTACATCGTGCCGTAATCATCGTATCGTTGTAGCCATATCAGTCTTGCTCCCAAGGGTTGGGGCCCTGCCCGTCGTGATCCATTTCCCGCTGATCGCATATCCGGATAATTATCCGGATGATCGCATCTTCGGGTGATCGCACTTTGTCCGCATATCTCTAAGTTGGTAGTCGTCGGAGTAGCAAGTATGTCTGGGTGATCACTTCTCGGAGTCATATATTCGGTGATCGCACCTTGGATGATCGCATCTCAGAGATCATACCTCAGATGATCGCGTCTTGGTGATCGTATCTTGGTAGGTACCCGTTATGTTGACCGAAGGTACCATTCCGGATATCTGCGTACAATTGCGATCGCAACCAACCGATCACCTTTCGCATATCTTATCCCTCATTTTCCTCTCGACTTCACGACAATGGAGTCGCGGAGTCGCATATTGGCTGCCAAGACGAGTTCGATCCGGACGACCTCAGCATCGACATACCCTCGTCCGCTCTTGTGGCGTCGCAGGAGTAGCATCAGGAAACCAGCCAGAGCCGCTGGCGCTGCACCGCGTATCCGAGTGTCCGCGATCTCGGAACTCAAGGAGTTCTCAGGTAAGGAGAATGATGAGACCGAGCAAGAACTGGCTGGGCAAAGCGAAATCCGCGTTCGTCGTTCGCGACCAAGCCCAGACAGTGAAAAATGTCTGGTTTTTTGGTGACTTGCTGACTGGCCCAGCACCAATTGGTATAGACAGTTGAGTCGTTCCACGCGAAGCAACTGGAAGGATTTGCTGAGAACGTTTCCAAACGCAATACTGCGGGCATGGCGTATCTGTTGCGAGACAGTACTAGCACGCTAGGAAGCGATCCGACGAGTCACCACTTGAATACCTTCATCGGCTGAACGTTGCTGCCTACGAGCGAAGTTGCAGATCAGGACGGACCCCGAAGCAACGACGTGGACACGTGGAACACTTCATTGAAACATTGGACGATCGCGACTTGGCCGATCAACTAGCGCTCTTGCGTCTGGAAGACGCGGACGCCCTTGAAGATACATTGCGTGCTCGCCAGCGAGCCAAGGCTCGCCAAGGGAAAGCACACGCTGGATCCAACCGATTCCGTCAGAAGGCGACCACGACACCCCAAGCTGCACCACCGAAGACGGCCCGAGCAATACAAGCGGTCCGAACAACGTCTGATTCCAGTGAATCTGAATCGGACACAGGAGGTTCGGGATCGGAGGATGAGCTTCGTCAAATATACGTAGCCGCATTTGCTGGTCGCGACAGCCAGGAAAGCTCGCGATCCCCACACCGAAACGACGGAAGCCCGAAGTTAGCGCGCTGCAGCCCTGTGGATCATCGAAGACTTGGGTTGCTGGAAGAGGTTGACATGCAAAAGTGTAACCGGAAGGGTCACCCTTCTGATCATTGCCTGTTTGTCTGCCGCGCATGTGAAGAGATTCACGAAGCGGAAAATGCCCGATGGAAGAGTTTTACAATTTGATCCGCCAGTGTATTTCCCACGAAACACGCTGGGATGCTGCCCGTCGACGCGGAGAAGATTTAAACTAGAACGCTCGCCAGGTTGGAATCTGGTACGAGCCGAGCGCTATAAACTCTGCATATATGCATACGTCGAGAAGAAAGCGGGACCGAAGTTAGTAAGCGGACAGATTCGACAAACAATACACGTAAATGCATGGGAAACAAACCTTGGCGATTGCGAGTCTGCGAAAGGATGAGTATGCCCGTTCAGATGTGATCATGGAGTTGGATCTGCTGCCAGGAGAGTTCGTGGGTATTGGAAATATCATGCCCCTGGAAAGTGGTTTAAACAAGCCAAGGCGTGGGTAAGCTCAACAATAGAGAGCCACCCTACTCTTTGACTCCGGCGCGGAAGTCTCTATTGTGGACTCCACCTTTACTCGTAAGGTCGGATGCTACATTGACGACAGTCAGAAACAGAATGTAGTAGTATAGGGGAATACCTACGTGACAGAAGGACGTACCAAGATCAAGGTCACGCTGGCGGGAACGCTGGTATACTATTTCGACGCGTGGGTCGGATCACTGTCGGGCCAAGAACCATCCTTGGTATGGACTTTATGGTGCCCGCCGGAATACGGCTGGACCTCGCAGATGGGACACTTTGCCTCCCCGACGAGGTGCGTATCCAGTTGGCCGGGCGTCGCCAGTTATTCAGCGCGAACTCGAGACGATTAGAGCTGGGTCAAGACATCGAGATTCCCGTCGCCGACTCGGTGGAAGTCCCGATCCACTCACGCATGTCAGATCGTCAAAAGTTGTGGATCACCCGGGCGAACGGTGGGTACCAACACTTGTCAAGGGACTGGGTCGACGCAGATATCTGAGGATAACCACTTGTCCGACCAACCTTTAACCCTCTTCGACGATACGTGGATCGGAATCTGGCTGTCAGGTGACCACATACCACGACACGCCGGTTTCGTCTCCATAGGTTCGCGCCAGTACAATGAATGGCAGAATCGGCTTATGAAGCCACGACGGATCGACGGAAGATGAAGGAGTGGACGACGTGACCTCGGAACCAATGGTCGAACGACCTCAATATGATCGCCCGACTCGGATCTTGATGCGGCAGGAAATCACCCTAAGGTTGCCACCATGCAAGTACCAGAGCCAAAGGGAAACCGAAGATAGACCCCTCAGGAACAGGTATCCACCGCGAAGATAGGAAGGAAGATATGGTGATCGCTGAAGAATCAGGAAATCCAAAGCCAGATCAAACGGAGATGCTGTCAGAGGTTCGGGACTCGCCACGGCCCGAACCCAACATGGCGCCGCAGGAGGCAGACCAGTGTGCATCCACGAAGGTGGAGATCTATTTGCCGATGACGGAGAGTCAAATGACGGTGTTGCCGGAAGTGGTAACCACAACAGAGGAAGTCACCATCGACGACATCCAAGTGGGAGACCCCGAGATCATACCCCGAGGAGATCGACAGACTTCGCCAGATCATCTGGAAGAGAGCCCACCTCTTGATCGGAAAAGGGAATGCACTACCGCCGCGCGCGTTAGGCGCGATCTGCGATATCGATGTGGGAGAAGCGACGCCGATCGCACAACGTTGCCGGCGGGTCGCTCCACATTTCGGGAGAAGCTGTCCGACCTCATCAAGGGGTTACTGTCCGCGACGATCATCGCGCACTCGACCTCACTTGGGCTTCACCAATTGTGATCATTATCAAGAAGAATGGAGTCGATATTCGGCTCTGTATCGATTATCGCCTGGTGAACAGCTTGACGAACTGATGGTGTACCCCATGCCGTTGATTAACGATCTCTTGGAAGACTTGGACAAAGTGCTCTGGTATTGTTCCTTGGACATGGCGAGCGGTTTCTGGGTAGTCTCTATGACAGAGAGCGCGCGCAAGATATCGGCATTCATCACACCATTCGGACTTTTTGAATGGACCCGCATGCCATTTGGCTTGAAGAACGCCCCACAGATCTATCAACGCCTTATCGATAACGCGTTGTATGGACACTTGCGTATCGGACCGGGACAGGACAGCTCGAGAACTACTGATGTGTTTGCAGAAGGGGAGCCCGAACCAGTTATAAAGCCGTCCGTATTGGGAAGGCGATCGTATATCGACGACATCTTGGTGACAGCCCCGTCGTGGGATGACCTCTGTGAGAAAGTCGAGAAACTGCTCGACGCTTGTGACAAATGGAATCTGTCGATCAGCGTAGTGAAGAGTTTTTGGGGACTACGTAAGGTGGCGTATCTGGGTCATCAGGTCTCCGCCGAAGGTCAGGAGGCAAGCCCGAAAGATCTAGAGGCCTTAGGGAATCTCCCGTTCCCGCGAACGCTGCGCTCAATGCAATCGTTCCTTGGAAGCTTGAACTACTACCGACGCTTCATCGAAGATTCGCAGTTTATGCTGCTGTCCTTTTGAGTTGAGGGAGGTAGATTTCCACGAGATCCGCCGCAAGGAAAAGATCAGCATGAGCGCCCGAGGGACAGGGGGCGGACTGGCTCCGGGACGGAGACGGCCGATGGACACAGGCGAAAGTCGCGTTCACCATGCTGAAGGCGAAGATAGTCTCCACACCAGTCCTAAGACACTTCGATCCAGATCGAACCCTAGTGGTTGTTCTGTATGCCAGCAAATGGGCAATCTCAGCCGCACTGATGCAAGAACACGACGGCGTGTATTGACCAGTAACCTTCACCAGTCGCACCTTGAAACCCAACGAAATTAATTACGGATGGTGGACAAGGAGGTCTTGGCGCTCCTCCGGATGCTGGATGTGTGCTATACCCAACTGGTTACGAGACCTATTAGGTGCTATCGCGATACTCGACACTAGCGTGGCTGCTGAACTCCACCGGGTTCGATGGTCGTCTTGAAAGTGGGCAGCGTTGCTGTCAGGCTGGACGCACGAAGTCACAAGATGCACGAAGGGTGAGGAAGAGATATTGGGCGTGATAGCCGCAAGCATCACCCCGCGAGCAGAAGTTGACGAAGCCTTGATCGCAATTGCCCCAAAGAACGACCGCGTCAAACCGCTGTTCTGTACCACCGACCGTCGAGCCAGATGAAGAACTCTTAGTTGTCAGCTTTGACGGATCCGCCCGTACCAAACGGAAAGGTGGTGCGTATAGTGCGATCGTTGGAAGCTTCCAGGATGGACTATCGTGGAAGCCATGTCAGAATACATGATCGACTTGACCGTGAATGAGGCAGAATATCGTGGACTGCTGCTCTGCCTCGAGTTGCTATCCTCCTTGGATAAGGGGCGAGTCGTAATCTGCGGGGACTCCAATTTGGTGATCCGCCAAATGCGTGGTGAGATTGAGTGCAAAGCTCCGGGGTTACAGCTGTTCCGTCAAAAGGCGATGGATCGGTTGCAAGCATGGCCAAAACACGAATTCCTACATGTGAAACGGGAGTGGAATCAGAGCGCAGACCGGTTAGCGAGTGCGGCACTGCAGCGTCAAGAAGGGGAAATTGTTACCTCTGCGAAGATCACCAAGACTTGATCACCTTGAACAGGCTCGGCGAACTCCTGAGACCCAAGTCAAAAGACGGTTTGCTCATCTATCTGTCATCCCTCGATCGACTCGCGCACGACGTAGTCAACCTAAGGTGTTGGAAGAGCCGATGGTCCAGCGCATGCGGTGCGCACGAATCCGTCAGGCTCAAGAGGAAGAAAGTGGATCGCGGATCTCAAAGCGTACCTGAAAGGGGACGTGAAGAACTTAGCGCCGGCAGATGCGAAGTCTTGTGCGAAGATCGCGTCGGACTACGAGGTGGATGAGAATGATCTTCTGTTTTTCTGTCCCAAAACGGTACAGCGAGATGAAGATCGCGACGCTATGATCAGGCTGGTGGTACCTGAGAGTCTGCAACAAGACTTCTTGCATCACTACCATGCTAGTCTCGAAGGTGGGCACCAGGGCATCGGGAGAACATACCTGCGGATTCGCGCGCACTTCCACTGGCGAGGTCTGTATCGGAGTGTCCAGAAATACGTAGGGGAATGCATGGATTGTGAGACCGGGAAAGGGCGACCCTTCGTGCAAGGAGAGTCCCCAGGAAACATTCAAGCAACGTACCCATTTCAAGTCATATCTATGGACCACATCCCGACACTACCGCGATCCTGTAAGGGTAACACGGAGCTGTTAATCTGGGCAGACCTATTCACAGGTTACGTCGTTGCTAAGGCATAGCTCAAGAGAAGCGCAGACTATAGCTGAGAACTATGAGGAGTGCGTATTCCGCCGCTTTGGAGCAAGCGAAGTTATCAGGCACGATCGGGAACCAGGTTTCATGGCGGACTTTTTCCGCGCCTTCAACCGGATGGTGAAGATGAAGCAGAGTGCGACAATGGCATATCGGCCTCAGGCAATGGAAAAGCAGAACGGACAGTGCAGACTCTGACACGAGCGTTGAAGATGTACGTCTCAGACGTCAGCCAACAGGATTGGGACGACTACGCAGAACGTCTTACGTTTGCGCTCAATACTGCCCAAGACACAGTACGAGGGGATACTGCTTTCTATTTGGTGCATGGCTGGACCCACGGTCGACCCTGGAAGCTGTTTATCCCGTTTGGATCTACGCGAAGGAGGGATTGTGAGCCACGCAGGTGGCGATATCATATACAAAGCCAGTATCGTCGTGCGAGAGAGGCTATAAACGAGAAGCTACGAGAAGCTATTCGGCGCACGAGCAGATCAGCACAACGCGAATATCCGCCCTCACAAGATCGAAGAGGGGGTGCAAGTGTGGCTGTACCTAGACAGAGTAAAGGAAGGCTACGCACGAAAACTCGCGCACATGTGGCACGGACCCTTTCGTGTGATCGAGATGATCGGTAATCACGCGGCACGGCTGGTTCTGGATATCGCATATTCCCGATAGTGCATCTGTCCAAGCTGAAGCCTGTAAGGGTTTTCCCAGACCGCCCAACAACGGCGTTGACAGTTACGGAGGACGATCGCATTGACTTTGACGAAGCACTATTGCCGGAAGATAGCTGGGAGAGTCCGTTGGAATCGGACGAGTACGAAGTCGAGCGAATCGCAGGTGTACGCTCAGGAAGGCGCACGCGCTATGGACGGGTCCATAGGGAGTTCAAGGTGTTCTGGAAAGGCTACGACGACCCATCGTGGGTGGACGAGGCTGACCTCAACTGCGGAGCATTGCTGCACGAGTACGAGCGAAGACAGACGAGTCGAAATCGTTTTGATGCCATGCAGACGCATGAAGAGGAGGGGAATGACCCGTAGCGACAGGCGCTACGAGGAGAATGGAGTGGAAGAGTGTGCGGGTGGCCGTACACTATGAAGGAAGGGATACATGTGAAATGCGTGAAGAAACGCCTTCTTAGGTCAACAAATGGAAAGGAAGAAGCTTCGTGTTACGGAACCTACGATTAAGAACGAGCGAAGCTACAACGGGATGAACTTACCCTCAAGACGAATCAAATGAGAGCCAGGATGGGTTTGGATGTTGGCGCGGAACTGGTTGCGCCATGGTTCGGCAGCGCGACATCTCGGAGCGCGGATATTAAGTCGGCTGGCGCCACAGCACTCCCGATCCCGGGAAACCAGCGGGCCTTCTCACCGTGTCGCGGGTAATGCAGGAAGTACGGGTCCAGAAGCAGATCGAGGTCACACTGACCAGAGATCAAAAAGCGTAGAAGCCACTTGAGAAATCGCTTCCAGGCTGCGCCGAGACGCGATCTGCGTTGTTTCCTTGCTGTCCAGAACCGCGCCAAATAGGGGTTTCTTTTCCGTAAACTCTCGGGACGGGAAAGGAATGGGTCGCCTCCCATAAGGCCTGCAGATGCCTATCTGGAAGGTGGAATACTTGTGTGAGATGACGTCGAACTCGCCACTTGCGGTAAAGGTGATGGGCGCTATTGGGGTGGATAAAACCCGCCACGGTACGCCCGCGTAGAGGGAACGGACATTGGCTTCAGTAATTAATTCCGAATGCCAGTCGTTCGAGGTGGATGCCGGTGCGTCAACAGGGAAAACCAGTGTCTAGTTTAGTAGACAACTCACAAAGAGAGAGTCTAGACCCAGCTCGAGGACGCTAGTATGGCGGATAAGGTCAGATGACCAAGGTGCAACATGCACATTCGCAAGCTGCGTAGGCTCCCGGTATCCAGGCACCCAGTGTGTGCGAGGAATTCGCGTAGGAGCAAGCTGTTGAAATGCTGCCGCAGAGAGCAGGACGTTGCGATGGGCACCAGACATCGAAGTCGCACCACCATCCCTACTTCGATCAATGTCATCGAAGCTGCCTTGATCGTCTTGGCTCGGAGGACCGAGCCAGATCCACCACTCGAAACGTCACGGTGACTAGAGTCTCCACCTCCGCTGAGATCGCCTGCACCGTCTCCGTTGTCGTTGCCACTCTCAGAAGAGGACTCCAAGTGGATGACCTCACTGGATGAATACCAGAAGGTCTACGGTGCCGTCGACCAGAAGAACGAAGTTGTGCCAACGCAGCCATCAGTGAGTCATCGGAGTCAGATCCCTGGCTGTCGACTGGTGACGAACTGGTGAAGTCTCACGCGCTCGGCTTCGGCTGCCACCAACGCAGCCGACGATGATGATGTCTGCTCCGACCTCGAAGGATGTCGCTGCCCTCGGCCGACCCCGCAGGTCAGCCCGAGAAGAAGGTGACGAGGCTGAGGGACTACGCGGACGTTTGGTCGACTGAGACGCGGAAGCTGGAGTGGTGGAAGCTGATCCTGGATGCACGAGTGAGATCAGATCAGCTACACGGGTACGAATAGTATCCCGCTCACCGACGACCTGATTCTCTCTCTGCCTCTAGCCGTTGGCGAGCCTCTTGAGAAGCCAAGTCGCGAGTGAGCCGACACAGGACTGTTCCAGCTGGCGGGCGGTTGTGTGGCGAGTGGTTCTGCGAAATCGCAAGATCGCAGGAGTCCTCTTGCACACTGCGCCCAAACTGCCGACTAACGGAGGGGGTACTCCGATCTTCCGTGAAGTTACTTGATCTCACCTTGTGTACCCGTCGGTGGGACTAATCGCTCCTCGGGTGATCTCGATTTAGACGCGCTTGCTGCCGATCTTGCTGTCTGACAGGACAGCGGGAGAGGTGGTAGCAGCGGGGATACTTCTGCTCGCTGCGCCGTGTAGTTATTAAGCTTTGATCTTGGTTGTACTTGGTCGATCTTGTTATGACCACAGTGTCGATCTATCGGGGGGGTCTTGTGGTCGGTGTGTGACCTTAATCCAATGTTTCCAATACGTGCTTGCCGCTTCCTATAGCGGGGGTCTTGAAATTTGAGGGTTGACGAACGTCCAGCCAAGCAATCTGGGCGTAGGGGTTTCTACTTAGTGTCGATCTTGATCCTGCGTGACGTCGGGAGGGCCAATCTTGTGTATCCCTACCCGGAATAGCGAAGAAGAAGGAAGACTTGTGTAGTAGAAGGTAAAAACAACTCTGAATTAATGGTTAATGTCCTATGCTTCCCATCTGTGGCTATCCATAATGCACTGGCTCCATAATACCTATAATAAAGCTAAGATCGATATTTACCTGTCAGGATCGATATCGCGTGGGTACAATCGTCTTGGACGGGGATGATGGCGCACGCATTCACTTAGTCATTATAGTGAATGTCACTGTATCGAGGATCACCGTAGAGAGGGATTGCTCTTGATCTTGATTGACGGGACGAGATCGAGATCGGAAAACTTCTTATCTGCTTCACCACAGTTGCGATCCGGTTGAAGGCTGTTCACGCTACGCTCTAAACGCGCTATGGCACTCCGAGCAGTTACCACCTGAGACTCTACATTGAACAACACA